>NW_010729122.1:812705-824656 GCF_000365185.1 Nelumbo nucifera | reverse complement strand
CCATTTATCTTTTGGTACAGATCTGGTTTGATTAGGGTTCAAGTAGATCCTTGAATATTGTATTCTAAATTCAGGGAATATGATTCCCAGTTGGGAGAAGGTAGGAAATTTTTGAAATTCGCCCCACCCATTCCGCAACCTTTATGGCGTCCATTAGATGGATCCTACCATTCTTTCATTTTGGTCAAATCAGTCCATCATACTTCATGAACTCCTTGCACTAAGGCAACACTCTTAGCTCAAGGAGTGGGGGGCAATTGATGGAGGATGATTTGACCCGACCTATGAAATGTTGACACGCAGACCTGACTCAGCACGGGCAGCAACTCAACATCATAGCCTGATCCTGGCTAAGTAACGAGCCCATAAAGTAGCTTACTACGTCATAGTTCCTTGTAGGAGGAGTTCGCTACAGCACGAGCTCTGGGTTCCCCGAGCTACCCAGCAGGGGATACTCGAAGACTGCTTTAACTTGCGTACTAGGGAAACCAGCTCTCTCCAGCCCCCGAGCGGATAAGTCACCCAGAGAACAACCTTAGTAAGGGTAACCCCGAAGTATTCCCAAGCTCGCTACAAAGTAGCTCGCGAGTGAGCGGCGCGGACATTTCTCAGGAAGCTTCTACTTGACAAACCGTACCGATCAGTCTGCGCCACATCTCTTAACTGACGGTGCAGTCCCTATCCTTTCGACAGTCTGCATCCACATCTGTCAGTAGGCGGAAGCGTGCCTGCCCCTTTAAGACGTGTCACTCATCCGAGCAAGAGGTACGTTGCAACGATCACCTGCGCAGCCCTGGCAGGTAACGGCTGCGGCAGGGGCCCAGTGTCRGTTACACTCGATTTGACAGTAGCTCCCCTATAAAATCCCCCAAGGCAAAGGAGAAGCTCTCTCTGAGACTTTTGAATACTTCTGCACTCTCATATCCTCAACCTGAGTCTTTACTTGCTCGCGAGCTAATCTCTCAAGCACATTGATAAAGCGCGACCTACACTCTTAGCTTTTGCACTCTCTTTTTTCTCCTTCCCCAACGTTCTGACTTAAGCTTCGGAGTATTCCCACCGGGTAAATCCCAGGAATCCTTCTTTCCATCTTCTCAGGTGTCGTCCATTGCCAACAAGGAGCCAGTCAGCTGCCAGCTAGGAGTGCCCGGATCGTACCGCATCATATATATCTGGGTGATGACCAATGAACACTACATAATATTTCCTATGAGCCATTAATGACTTGTAATGAGAGAATATATACTATCAATTACTATATTAACATAAAGTATCCAAAACACAAAGTACCTACGTACAATAAAGTATTCAAAACGCAAAGTACCTATGCACAATAAAGTCAAATACATCCGCATTCAGTGCATATTATTTATCAAAGCCAGAGAAAAACAAAGACCATGACCACCAACATGGATTATGTTGACCTACACCTCCTCAATGGTGGCCGATTATGGTCATATTTCATCTGCAAATTGTTGACTAAGCAACAATATCTCTTGTTGCTGATCTACACTACCAATATAAATCTCATCAATATCTTCTTCATTTGTCTTAGATGGATGTTGAATTTTGAACTCTTCATCATTCTCAAACTCATTAAACAGGGTGTTTGTATCCCGGTTGTCCTTAATAAAGTTGTGTATTTCCATGCAAGCTACAACTAACAGTTGTTGTGTTCTCAGTGGATAGCACGACATACACTTTAGTATAAGGAATCGAGCCTTCAACACACTGAAACTCCGCTCGATGACACTTCTCAATGAAGCATGGACATTGTTAAAGTACTCTTCTTTTGTTGTAGGCCATCCTTTACTTTGAAAAATAGGCAAATGGTATCTTGTATTACGAAACGGTGCCATACAACCAATCATGTTGGGGTATGCAAAATAAGCAACATAACACTTACCTAAGAATGTGTATGGGATAGAGATTATTATTTTTTGCACAAATTCAGATAATACATGAAAATATTGCAATGTATGCATACATACCCTGTGGTGGATGTGAACTATTATATTTCGGATTACGTATGACTTCTGCAAATATGTGATAGTCATGTGCGGTCCCCTCCCATCCAACAAGGACAAATGTAAACTGCATGTTGAAATCACACACGACCATTACATTTTGTGTGAAAGGCCCTTTTCTATGCCGATACAGTGTCTGCTTGTCACTAGGGACCCATGCAGATATGTGTGTCCCATCAATAGCCCATATGCAATTCTACCAAAAAAATAAACCCTAACATCTTTTAGTGTCCATTTATGATATAGTTTTAAAATGGGTTCATAGTGTGCGAATGTTACCTTGAAATACTACCAGTATTTTGGATTCTGGCAGATATGTGGATGAACAATGTTGAAGTTGGGGGGGGGGCATATTATTGACAATGATAGTTTTACTACCACCATCAACMTGTCTTTGAAAAAATGACTAATCATCTTGCCGGAATGTTCGAACTGTTCTTACATCATTTGGTTCCTCTCATTATGTCCAACAACATGAAGGAAAATAGGTAGTTGTTCCTCCATCGAAACATCCCGACTGTATGTAATGAGGCCACACTCTTTCAATGTATTGCACATCTATATAAACACGTGCTTGTCCATATGACAAAGCTCAGTCTTTGTTAAGGTTTCCTTATCAGTACCCATCTCTTACACTATCATGCAATTTAATAAATACAAACAAAACTTATAATCAAAGAATGGAAGGCATAAATGCAAAAAAAATAAAAACCACACACTTAATTAATATTAAAATGTAAATAAAGTCCACCGATAATAATCCTAATATAGTGTAATGAAAATAAAGAGTACTTAAGTTCTAAAGTCTATATGGAAAAAAAACAAAACACTGATTGGTGCAAACATGTTTTATACTCTATCAAGATGCTTGTATATGAAGGGATGGGAGATCCATCATATGGATGGCCAAACCCTATGGGAAGATTGGACGAAATTTCGAAAATTTCTTTACTCCCATCCGGGAATCCTATTCCTAATTTAGAAAACTGCATTTTCAAGGTTCGTTCTTGTAACCAAACCGGACCAAATCTGAAACCAAATTAAGAGAGGGATATACCTGATACGGAATCCATGCAAGAATGCTCCTCCCAACGTAGGTGTTCACGCCCAAAGATTGTACCAAAACCTCCCTCCACTGAAGATGACACAACTTAGGATGAGACAGGATCAACAGGTAGTTTTTCACCAAGAACTAGTGATTCTTTAGCAAGAATCGAAAGGGATAGTGAGCACAATTTCTAAATTATTTCTTCTAGCAAGAAACAATATCAAGATCAAATCCAAGAACTGGAGATCGAATAGGGTAGGGCAGCAAGAGCAGGAAGAGAAAAGAGCAGAAGGCAAGATCAGTCTAACTAAGTTGTCTTCTCCCTGTATTAAGTGAGTGTGTATTCAAGGTTCGCCCTACTCTCTTATTTATAGCCTTAAAGAGATAATTTCCTAATCTCATTAGCAGTTTCCTAATTCAAATCTTTTATTTGGATATGAGCTCTTTAATTGATAAGGATAATCCCTTATCTTATCTGTAGATAAAGATCAACCTTCCTAATCAAATTAGGAGTTCCTTTGATCCAAATCTTTATTTGGATATGGACTCTTTAAGTGGATAAGGATAATCCCTTATCTTATCTGTTGATCCAAGGCAATACTGGAATTTTGGTCCGGTTCAAGGTTTCAAGAAAA
The DNA here is from genome assembly GCF_000365185.1 of Nelumbo nucifera. The sequence goes on along the minus strand of NW_010729122.1, from coordinate 820,946 downwards.
CCAACACTGCATGTACCTCAGGTCTCACCCTGATAGCTGAGACAAGCCACCCCAACCAACTTGGTAATATATCAGTGTTGGCCTTGGTAGGATAAATCTCCCCAGATCTATCCAACAGCTGTGAAGATTCTAAACTAACACGAGTCTCATATGTGTCCAGTTTAAAKGTATTACACAGAAACACACCATAATAAAATGAATCAAATATGTACTTTATTCATTTACAATAAATGTCATAATGTACATCATGCTGATTGGAGCTAAGGGCATACACTGTCTAGTAGTATAACTCTCTAATCATCTTCAATCGCAAGGCATGAGATCCGATCACAATAAATAAGTCACAAAATTCATCCTTCATGAACTAGAGACTAGCAAACATGAATATAGGACTCCCCTCTTCAATCTTAGGGATCTCCTTTAGGAGGTTCATGCAACGTTCCATAGAGCTTAACCTCGTGTCCTTGCCAACTCTATGAGAAGTTGTTAGCTCAAATGTAGAAGCAATTCTTTCCAGATTCTTGCTAATCTATATAGCACCCTTTGTCTTCTTTTTCCTAGTAGAGTTGCTACTCTCCCCTATGTCTTTGGGGATAATCCTATGTGAGTGAGAGCTACCTAGGACCATTCCAACCTCCTGCATTGTTTCAGATGAATCAATGGGTGTTTCTGGCTCATGGTATAATTCTTCATCTATCCGGTGATCATCTAGAGTCGGTTAGGTTAACGATACCACTTCCGGTAGTGCACCCACACTTGGTGCCCAACTATCATAACCGTGAGCAAACGTGCCACCAAATGTGATGTCCAAAGTTGTTGCATGAGGAAGACCCTTGTGTCTAAACTATGTCGCATTAGAGTATGTCTATCACACAAGGACATAACTATGTAAGGTTCTGCCTAACCAATTAATTAACCTAAAAGTTTATTGCATTAACCTACACATCTTTAGATAGTCATCCCCAACAATGAATGTTTTGTTCATTGGATCCCAACCCAAACCGGTATAAGTTGATAGTCTATGGAATATCTTCCACTCATTCTTCATTGAATCCCAATGATTCTTCATTTGTTTCTAGGTGTAGCTTTTCCCCATTATCCTGTTGAACTCCTGACTCAAATTTGCCCATCCTTGTCTATTCAGTGTAGTATTGGTTCGGTGGCCAACAATCACTTGTTGCAAGCATATGTCCACCCAAATTTTGTGTAGTTCGGGAGTCCATGTAGCTCAGGAGCTCCCCCCATTTTTCCCTTGACTACTAGCCATAAACTACAAGTTATTCAAGAAAATAAAAAAACACCACCAATATCAAATTTAAAAAAAATAAAATAGGATAATATTAACTATACATATAAATCAATAATTGGAAATTCAGATTATTCAAGAAAATAAAAAAAACACCACCAATATCAAATTAAAAAAAAATAGGATGAATAAATTCAGATTATTCAAAAAAATGAAAATTTGGGTTATTCAAAAAAAAATTAAAAACATCACCAACAAAAATTCATGAAAAAATGCAATGTGAATTTAACATCACCAAATAATATTTACTAGCAAATGAAAATTTGAATTATTCAAAAAAACATACAAATAAGATAAAATTTATTATACAAATTAATAATAATGCAATAATTGAAAATTCGGATTATTCAAGAAAATAAAAAACCACCAATATCAAATTAAAAAAAAGGATGACTAAATTTGGATTATTCAAAAAAATGAAAATTTGGGTCATTCAAAAAAATATTAAAAACATCACCAACAAAAATTCATGAAAAAATACAATGTGAATTTAACAAATATTCATATAAAAATTCATGAAAAAATGTGATAACAATTTTGAAAAAAAATCAAACATTTAACTAATTATTAGTCACAACAACATATACAAAACATAACAAATATTCATATCAATTAGAGGAAAAAAATGCAATCAACATTTAACAAAATATTAATCAGAATTTAAAAAATAAAACATCACAAATATTCACACATCAAAATGCAATGTGAATTTAATATCATGAAATATTCATCCAATTTCAACAAATTTTTTTTTGCAGGATTTTTAACAAAAAAACACCCAAAAAATCCTACTTATGCATCAGAACCAATTCATAGACAATGAAAAAAAATAAACCAAGCAAAAAAATTTTTGGATTTCTCATATGAAACCAAAAACATTTCGAATTAGACAAATAACCATCCAAAAAGAACACCAAACATGGAAGGGAGGAGTTTGGGCAAAGTAACCTTCTTGTCGCTGGCAGTTGGACGGTAGGATCTGCAAACATAGAGAAGAGGGGAGTTTCAGACTTAAAAAAAACCCAAGAAAATAGCTTCAAATCGAAGAAAAACTTCACAAAACATAGAAAATGGCAAAATGATAGGTCTACCGGCCCTTTTTTCTCACCGTCGATCATCGCCGATGGACCTGTAACTGAAGGTTCTGCTCCCTGGTTTGTTGTGTTCGAATGAGAGGAGAGGGAAGAAAACTCTCATGTGGGGGTATTTTGAGTATTAAAAAAATTAATAAGGACTAATTCGTCCCATTCGATTGGAAGAAGCACTTCTCCAAGAAATACTAAAAAAAATGCGGATGGTGAGAGAATGGTCTGGTTCATTCTGTCAAAAGGAAAAAAAAAATTAATAACTGATCATGAAAAGGAGGGGGGGCATGTAATCACGGATGCTCATTCTGTCAGCTTTTCTGATCTAATACCAACAAAAAATAAAAAAAAGAAAAGAAATAAAACAGCGCTTTTGGGCTGCTATATATAAAGAAAATAATCAATTTGGCCACTTTAGGGGCATGGCGGATTCATCCTTTGCAAATATCATTTTGTAGTTATAACCATGATGGGATCATTGAGAAGGCATTACAAGACTTTCTCGTGGTTGATTCGTCATTTTCTCTTTAGGTTTTGTCAGTTTCTTGGTAGTTAAGATGAATATAAAATTGTTCATGCCCAAACATCTAGGTCATTATTTCCACGAAATCAGTATCTTTCTCTTTTAATCTCAATGTCAGCGGCAAGGAAAACAACATTTCCATTGTAAAATGTATAAAAATATAGCTTGCATCATTGCATGTTTGTCTGGAAATTATATTATATTTATTGCACATTGAAGCATACACATCTCACTTCAAATTTAAGTATTGATGATGTAAAGCGTAATTGAAAGTCAAATTTAACACTTTAATATTATGCATCTAGATAAGCTACGAAAACTCAGTGTGGAAGGTTGAAACATAAAACCGAAGTGCTCGCTAGTAAGAAAAAACACACACACAAAACGCCAATTTAAGGCGTGGTACATGATTGATGAACATGTAGCAAGCAAATATAGAGGCTTAGAGAGTGACTCATCTGATGGATCATCCATAGAATTCCTTAAGACAGCAGAGAAAGGGTGGGGTCATATGTGAAGTTTCCCAAACAATTTGGTATATTTATATATTACTTTACGTTGAGCCGAAGTGGAATAGGTTTGTTTTGGAATTTGGTTGCCTAGTGATCTAAAAACCTCTAGGTGCTTCTAATGTTTTATTTTTTTATTAATACATTATTGAGTTATCTTCTAGGTTAGTTGTCAAGTTTAGTTTTGTTTGTTGTGAAATAAAAAATAATAAAAAAAAAATTGTACTTCATCAGGTTGCTCAAAGAGGCCTCTACGATAAGGGAGAATTTACATCTTTCGGGTCGTATTTGTGTTATTTGTTTAGTTAATGAGTGGATAATTTGTTTTTTCTTAATTTATTTAAGAAAGGAGTGGATAATTTTTTTTTTATTTTAAGATGAAGAGAGACATTCATGTCAGTGCAATGAAGCATGAATTTAGAGAAATCTATTTTTCCATGTCAGAAATGATTCTTGTTATTTTAGCATTATTTCATTTAGGCTCAGTTTAGAAAGAGTACAAATACAAATATGAATAGTATAAATACATATAAAATACAAGGTTTTGYACTGTACATATTTGAATTTGTACTCCTTCCAAACTGAACATTAGAAAAAATGGATGTATTTTGGGGTCAATTAGGGTTTAAGAGAAAAGGGCGACTAAAAAAATAAGAAGAGATTAGGTGGGGATTTGGTATTTAACGCATCCAATCATCCAACTTAAATGGCCAAGGGGATAATTATCACAATTCACAAAGTGAAAGTTCAGGTAGGGGTGATCATGGGCTAGGCCGGGCCAGGCTTTGCACTTATGATAAGTGATGATGCGCAATCCGGTCAAGTCCTAGTTGCCGGTTATCTCACCTCTGGCAGAGCTGAAGGTGCCTGAAACAAGGAAGAAGTTGGAGATTTCCGGGGAGGAACCCGGTTGGAACACTCCGAAGCTCAAGTTAGTGCTCTTGAGAAGGCAAGGGGAAACAATGGATTTCAATACCAGAAAGCACAAAATATCACATACCTCCTTCTTTGGGGGAAGGGGGCCTTTTATAATCACCCTGGTACACTCACTCCCATACCTCTGCTAGTATGAGGAACCCTGGTACAATCACCTTTGATAGTATGAGGAGGAGGAAGCAAGCCGCTAAGCGGGTCCGTGCCGATCCTTCCCGGATTGCGGAACCCGAGGCACCGAGCTCTTCRAGAATGGAGCCCCTTGGGGAGCCCGAGGTGGCCCCTCCAGTTCAGGAAGCGAGCCGCTAAGCGGGTCCGTGCCGATCCTTCCTGGGTTGCGAAACCCGAGGCACCGAGCTCTCCGAGAATGGAGCCCCCTAGGGAGCCCGAGGTGGCCCCTCCAGTTTAGGAAGCGGTAGGGGTCCCTTATGCCGATACTGCTTATACCCGGGCTATGCCTTCAGGCTCGGGAAGTCAGGATGGGGTTGGGAGCGTGCTGATGCCGAGCTACGCTCTTTGAAAAAGTAAGAAGGCTGTTTGCCCTGAGGAGGTCACGGCGTGGGCCGATCTTCCTCTGAATCACATAGGCGTGTGTGCTGCTACTCACGCCATGGTGGTAAGTCGAAGTAGTTTTTTTTTTTTTTTTATGCCAGACTGATTTATTCTCATTTTGGCAGGTGAAATCCTCTATCCACGCTCAAACACTCCAGGCGGAGAGGGGCTTGAAGCGAGCTCAAGCTGCCGAAGAGGCTTCCCGCGCTGCGCGAGTCGATCTAACGAGGTCTCGGAGGGACAACGAGTCCTTAGGATTGGTGGTGAAACACATGGCAGACCTGAAGCTGGACCTAGAGCATCAGGTCGAGTACCTTCAGGATGATATCAAGGAGAAGACTGAGATCTTCTCTCAAGCCATTGAGGAGGCGAAGGTGAAGGCCGTTGACGCTTGCATCACTTCGCCGCGCTTTGATGACATGATGGTGGGCTCGTACAGAAGGGGTTTCAAGTTGAGCCGACGGATGATATGGAATATATACCCTGAGTTTGACATTAGTGCCATAACCACTTCGCGCATCACTCCAGAAATGGCTGCCGCAGCTGATGATGATGCGGATTCTGAAGACGAAGCGGGACCTTCGGGTATTGTCGAAGTCCCTTCCGAAGGCGAGGAAGATGTACCTCTGGGCCTGTGAGCTCGTTGTTGTCATTTTTTTTTTGGAATGAAATGTAAGCAAATTTTAAGTGTTGGCCAGTCATTTTCCCTTTTCTCCGAACTGACTATGTTGCCGAACTGCTAGACTTAGGCCCTGAGGCGAGTTAACATAGTAAGGCTATATGCCCGATCTGTTCTCCGCCTGGGTTAGTTAACATAGGCTAGCATTGGGTCCTGGGCTATGCACCTCGGGATCCATACTCGTGCAGCTTGCTTCGTTGATGAGGTGCCGAGGTCATCTTTAGCTCGGCATTCTGGCCCTTACGGTGCTGAGGTCCTTGTTAGCTCGGCAATCTGACCCTTAGGCTCTAGTAGTGGCTCAAGGCCTGCTTAGTTTGATAATTTATAGGTAATATCGTCTTAAGTTGACGATGTTCCATGCCCGAGGTATCTATTTACCCTCCAGGGTCTCGAGCTCGTATGCTCCCCCGAGTGCTCTCTTTACTCGGTAGGGTCCTTCCTAGTTCAGCCCGAGTTTTCCAACGCCGGGCTCAGGTACCTTGACCTTGCGGAGAACCAGGTCTTTAACGCGGAAGTTTTGTCTCTTAACTCTAGCGTTGTAGTACCGAGCTACACTTTGTTGGTATGCTGCGATCCTGATGTATGCGAGGTCCCTCACCACGTCAAGTAGGTCGAGGTTGATACGTAGCTCGTCGTTATTAGTATTGTTGCTGTATGCTTCCAACCAAAGTGAGGGGATTTCAATTTCGGCTGGGATGACTGCCTCCATTCCATATTCTCTATAGTTTGGTATGCCCATAGGATGCTGGGCAGCTCGTCTGCCCATAACCCTTTAGGTGGGTCTAGCCTGGCTTTTATTCTGCTGAGGATAGCTCTGTTCGTGACTTCTGCCTGACCATTTGCTTGTGGGTGCGCAATCGATGTGAAGTTTTGTCGGATTCCCATGTCTTGGCACCACTCTGAGAATTTGATGTCCTTGAACTGCTTGCCGTTGTCGGAGGTCAGCACCCGAGATAGCCCGAAGCGGCACACTATGTTCTTCTAGAAGAAGTTTTGGACGTTTCGAGCTGTGATGGTTACGAGAGTTTCAGCTTCAACCCACTTGGTGAAGTAGTCTACTGCCACTACTAGGAATTTCCTTTCTCCTGTTGCTGGCGGGAATGGCCCGAGTAGGTCAATACCCCATTGTGCGAAGGGCCATGGGCTGGTGAGGTACTTGAGGTCAGCGGCGAGCTGGTGGTGAATATTGGCGTGGTTTTGGCACTTCTCGCACTTCCTGACTAGCCCGACGGCGTTTGTTTTCATTGTTGGCCAATAGTACCCCTGTCGTAGTGCTTTTTGAGCGAGGGCCCTGCCCCCCAGGTGTCCTCCGCACAGACCTTCATGAATGTCGTGGAGTACAAGCTCGACTTCGGGAGGCCGCAAGCAGCGTAGGTAGGGGAGCGTGTAGGATCTCCGGTACAGCCATTCGTCTATTATGACATATTTAGTTGCCTGGCGCTCTACCCTTCTGGCGGTGTTGCGGTCTGCGGGGAGGGTTCCATGTAGCAGGAAGCTTGCGAGTGGATTGATCCAGCTCGGCTCTGTTTGGGCGACAAGAGCGACCTCCTCTGCACCCCCGAGAATGCTAGGCCGAGGTAATTCCTCTATGTACACAATTCTCATCGTGTTGTCAGTGGTGCTGGATATCCGGGACAGGGCATCGGCCTCAGCGTTCTCTGACCTCGGGATTTGCTTGATGAAGTGTGACTGGAAGCTAATCAGAGCCTCTTTTACCTTTGTCAAGTAGACGTTCATTATTGGCTCGTGAGCTTCGTATTCCCCTGTAACTTAACGGTGTTTCAGAGATGAGGAATAGGACCTTATTGGATATGGTCCGGTCGCTTCTCATACACTCAGAGTTACCCACATCCTTTTGGGGTTACGCATTAGAGACTGCGATTTACGTGCTGAATCGGGTTCCAACCAAATCAGTTCCGAATACATATGAACTTTGGACCTGAAAGAAACCAAGTGTTAGACACTTGAAGATTTGGGGTTGTCCAACACACGTTAAAAGAATAAGTGCAGACAAGTTGGAATCCAAGACCAGTCGTTGCCTATTTGTAGGCAACCCAAAAGGCTCCGTAGGTTACCTATTCTATGACCCAAGTGAGCAGAAAGTGTTCTGCAGTCGAAATGCGCAATTCTTGGAAACTGACTACATCCTGGACACCCATCATCAGGAAGTTGTTCTTGATGAGGAGAGCTTAGGAGTAGTGGGAGATGTCCCACAAGTTTCAGGTAGTGACCAACCTAGAAGACCCACTCGGGTATCCAAGCCACCAGTCCGTTATGGTTATGACCAGGATAGTTACCTGGTGGAAACCTTGACTAGTGAGAAGGATCCCGTGACTTACGCGGAAGCTATGTTGGACATGGATTCCCAGAAGTGGGTGGAGGCCATGAGAGCAGAGATGAACTCAATGGAGATCAATGAAGTCTATACTCTAGTAGATCTGCCCTCTGGGGTAAAAGCAATCAGTTGCAAATGGATTTACAAGAGGAAGAAGGGCTCCGATGGTCGAGTTAAGACCTTCAAAGCTCGTCTGGTGGTGAAAGGGTACACTTAGAAAGAGGGCATCGATTATGAGGAAACGTTTTCGCCTGTGGCCATGCTTAAATCCATTAGGATCCTGCTAGCTGTAGCAGCATACCATGATTATGAGATTTGG
>NW_010729122.1:785789-802783 GCF_000365185.1 Nelumbo nucifera | reverse complement strand
TGATCCTTGAAAATATGATTTTCTAAATAGGGAATACGATTCCCAGTTGAAGGGAGAGATAAATTTTTGAAATTCGCCCCTTATTCCGCAATCTTTGGGCGTCCATAGGATGGATCTCTCATCCCTTCAGCCCGAACTGCCTCGAGGTGGGTCAGCTCGGGTTTTTGCCCTTTGCGCTCCTTGTAAGGCTTAGGGCCTCTAAGGGAGAGTTCGGGTTCCTCCTTGGGGAGCTCGGGTCGTGGGTTCCTTTTTTCAGAGCTCGGGTCGTGGGCCCGTTGTCATGCCGAGCTAGCGCTTCTGCCAGGTCACTCTCGATTGCTTCCACGTGTCATGCGGCCAAGGGGTTGGGCCAAATCTCCCTCCATCAATAAGGCCCGGGACCAGCCCGGGGTTTCGGGCCTGAAACATAAGCCCTAGCCCAAGTGTACACAGGCCCGGGCCTGATTCTGGATCAATGTCTTTCATATATATATATAAAACATTATATTTTATATTAAATGACATAACACGCATATAAACTTTTTTATATATTTTATAATATAAAATATTATATATAATATAAATTATACATGTCATGATATAATATTTATATATAAAATATATAATATAATGTAAAATAACTTGTATACATCTGTATACATTATACACAAAATGTGTAAGTTTAAATATATGCAAGCCGGACTTGATTCAAACCCGGCCCTAAAATTTGTGAACCTGATGTGGGCCCGGGCATAGGCCGAGCTTGGACACTAAACCCAGGCCTGAGCCCAGAATTTTTGAACCGGGCTGAGCTGAAATGATCACCCCTAAATTCAGGAGAGCTTTGTCATAAATGAAAATTTAGGGAGTAATTGTGACTGATTCCATAGTACAAGCGGATCTTTATAATTTACCCCAAATATCAAATAATGATCTCCTATTTGTTAAGGTGGATATTAAATGGGGTAACCCACCCTGGTAAATGCGCTGGTAAGGAATTGTTGACTGTTGTGTTTCCCTTCCCACTTCCGTGCTGGTAAGTAAAGCTGAGGAATCAGGATAAGCCATAAGTAGCGTGAATGCGCAGCCGCCCACGTTTCTTTTATGGATTTGCAGGTTCTGAATCCATTTTTCACGTTTTGGGGTGCGTGAATACGTGGGAGACAAAGAGGAAAGTGGAACAAATTCAACCCAACCCACCCCACCAGACTAATAAGTTTCCTGAGTCCTGACTGCGTTCTTTCTCTTTCTGAGATAGTGACCCCGGTTTGTGTATGAGGTAGCAGGGGCCGCATGCTGTGTGTATTATTGATGAAATGACTTCGCAACACTCAAGTTACTGTCCTCTTGTAATTGTGCATTGAACGATGGCTCCATGCGCCCTTTCAGGCCATTTTCGTGTCCATTCTTTCTTTTTCAATTTAGCTTTGTTTTTTAATCTTTTCAAATTGATGTTAGGAAGTTGCCACGTGTCCAACTTCCTTCTTTTTCCAAACTAAGTTAATGACCTTGTCTTGCTCTGACGACAGCAAAAACAATTTCATTTGGGTCTCACGCTCACCATCCACATACCAAGTTCTCAAAACACTTTCAGTTTATTTTTGGGTGGCTTTTCTATTTCACTTGGAAAATAAATCAAGAGAAGAGACCTACTATCTAATTGCCTAGTCTTTTCTATTTGGCTTTGGAAACTAAAGTAGATGTGATTTGTGATTAAAATTAAATTAAGAAATAGCTCGTTATTACTTATCTTAATTCTTAAACGCGTGTTTGAAAAAATATAAAAAAAATAAAAGCTCCTATTAGATTACAAGGAGCAATTTTGGCTGCCCTGCCCTGATTACACACTACCATATCATGCATATTTACAGGTATTGTATGTTAGTTCATGGACAGCGGTATTCAAGGATCTATTAACATAGTTAATACATACAATATCAAAAATTCCAATTAAGCAGGCATAAAGTATTCTGTCCTTAAGAGGAGGTTTCACAGATCAGTCCTCCTCTTTAGTATTATGTAAACTATTTACAATACCCCTTGAATCAGAAAAGACAGAATTGAAAGAAGTTTGATGTTCAGAGAGATCTACTTCTTCAATTTGTAATACAGGGCATAGGGCGTACATATTGGACTGATCTGTACATACTTTCTTTGGAATCCACTGTCAACTTGGTAAGTAGCAGTTCTGAACTACCAAGACAGAGTTAATCGTTTCTCCTCTATCACTAGATGGAACCAAAAGAATTCATGAAACATGACTCCACTTTCCGCTATTTTGACTCTAAGGTTCCTTACACATTAGACAATGTGGCACTCATGTGACAATGGACAATGGATACCAGTGCTGAAAATGTTTCTTGGAGCAATGGTACCAAACAGAAAAAGTTATTGTTGCTCTAGAAAGTGTCCTACCTAGCAGCAATGATTCCAAACAAAAATAAAGGCACCAAAAAACGGTGCTCCAAGCCATACATCAGCAGCATCAGGCTGAAAGGAGGAATTCACCAAAAATGAGGATTCCTATTTTTGGGCTGATTCCATTATTTTTCGGTAGCATGGCATCTGATATGGATAGGGAAGATATTTCCCACAAACACAAAAATAATTGTTGATAATCACTACCAAACAAACTCATAACTAATTTTGAATAAGATAATAATGGTACCAAACAAGCAATTTCTCTAATTTCTAAAAAAAAATCAATGATTTTTGAAAATTCTCATAAGAGGAATTAGCATTGATCCCAAACATCTCCTGATTTTCTTGAATTAAGTACATCTAACATACTAGTTTTGCTTTCTTAAATTTTATCAACTGAATTGGGTTAGCGTATGGCAAAATATAATGCCACAAATTAATATTTCACACTTAGAAGAGAAAGTATAGAAATTCTAATTGCTTAATGGTGCTGATTATTATTATCATTATTGTTGTTGTTAATGGATTATTTTAAATTAATTTTATCACATGATGGGAGCCTGATAGCAAGTGTAGGGCCTTCAGTTTTGAAAATTGACAAGGAATCTCGTTGAATTTGATCAGATGTAGGTGTGATGTTTATGTAAGCTAGCAAATGTGCATGTTCTTTGCATGTGATAATTTTTAGATGAAAATAATAATATAGGTTTAGATGAAAATATATATTTATATAAGCTTTGTATATTTTTAATTTATTCACTATCTCTTTGGTTTTCTGTTATGGGTCCGAGCATAGGATCGCGTCACGGGTCGTTCCACGGCAGGAACCTCTGACCTTCCTTTGCCTTTGGCCTTGCGCACAGGCCCTATCTTGACTATCTAGTGGATGATTTGTCCAAGAGATCACCCGAACTCTCATTGACTCTCTTTCTTTAACAGGGAAAAACTGAATCCTTTATTACTCATTGCTCCTTAAATAGGAGGATTACAAAGGAGGGTTCCTTGTTGGATTCGGTTAGGTTAGTCCTAAACGGACTCAAACTCCTACTTCTAATTAGACTACTTACTATAATTCCTTCTAAGAGTAGGGAACAAGATAAGGGAGGATGGGGTAAGGGATAAGGTAGGCTGGCGGTGAGTTATCTTGACGTGTCCAGATAAGGGTGGGCCCACCCCTATGAGCTGTCGTGTGGGCCCTGCTCTGCTACTGCTGTCGGGCGTGCGCGCGTCTCATGTTGCCACCGCCACACGGTGCATGCACACATCTCATGGTGCCGCCGCCGCACGGTGCGTGTGCGCGGCTCATGGTGCCGCTGTTGTGCAGTGCCGGACATGCACGCGGTGCGTACTGCTGCCATGCGGTGTGCACTGCTGCCTATGCTGCTACCGTGTGGTGCGAGTGCTCATAACATTTTCTTGAATATTATTATTTCTTCCTAGAAATTGGTAATGCAAATCTTCATGCTCCTGGGTAAAGGACTTCAAATGCAGTCCAAATATTCCACACATGGAAAGGAATTGAAGGTTGTGAAAAAGGAAAACAAAGCCAACTTACTAAATTTAATTTGCATCTTTGATCTTCCAATGAACAAAGCCAAGTTATTTACTTGTGTAATGATGATCACCTCTCACTTTCATTCGAGGAGGTTGTCTTCAATATTGAATTTCTTGTGTGATGGATCAACTTTGGCAATGTGAACTCTGCCTGGATGGACATGGACACAGTGATGTTGTGTACCAAACAACAACAATGAAAATTTTGAGAAACGCTGCGGGTGTTCGTTTGGTGTTTGGACTAATTAGACTTCTTTTCTAACTTCTGTTGGGATGATATCATCTGTGAAGAAATGTCCCATCGATCGGACCGATCCTAACCCTCCCTCTGATTAGACATCTGATAGATTTTTTCATGGCCCTATTCCAACTTACACCGGCTTGGCTTGCTAATCTAATCTTCTCGGCATTATTAGGTGTGATGGACCTGTGATTTCGTGAGTCACACCTTGGTTCCATACACATACAACCAAAGTTCACATATTTACCGGCCAAGCACCCTCTTTCCTTTAATCTATTGAAAACACTATCAACACTTTTTATAACTTATTTCGTTTATCATCTCCCCTTAAATCATTGGTTTTTTTACTTGTATGAATTCAGAATAATAGTAATAATATCAAGTAACAAAGTACACAAATATTGTATGAAAATAGAGAAGTGGTAATAGTACGAAGTAAGAATACAAAAACATTGTATGAAATAGAGAAGTGGTAATAGTACGAAGTAAGAATACAAGTATCTAAATAGAACAAAATATTCACACTAGATAAAAGTGAATAAAGGAAAAAATGAAAAAACTTCTACAACAAATAAAAGGTGAGGCAAAATCACCAATAGAAGAGATAAATGAGTGCATCTGCAACTACCGAAAGAGAGGGATAAATATAGTAATGATTCGTCATAACTTTAACCATCCGGAACTGATGTAGCGYGATCTAGCTGCTCCCAGCTGGAGGTGATCTGGCTTCCAGACGGACAGCGGACTGAACCTGCAAGGATATCAGAGAACCCGGGGACGCTAACCCGGCGAGGTCGCTCTGATGCTTAAGTTAGTAAACTGGTAGTGAGCTAAAAATGCTTTTAAAAGTAGAGAGCTAGAGAGCAGGAAAATCACGCGTACCTAACACCCCCAGGGGGTGGAGCCTTTATATAATGGAGTCCTCGTGGGTTTCGCGGAGTGGTTCCGGGATCCTCGTCACGATGAGATTCGTTTCCGCGTTAATGGGGGATAACTAATAGGGTTTATCGATTCCGCCTGAATCAGTCGGGGGAGTTAACGCTATCTGTTACGTGGCGTGATCTCGTGAAGTCCGGGAACCATCGGAGGGATTTTCGGGATCCTCACAGTGGCACGTCGGTATCCCTGAGCTAACGCCTTTAAGTCCCGAACTGGACTGAGTGTCGAAGTGCCTTGGCATCGAGGTGTTCCTTTTGCGATCTGGTATCGAGGCGATCTCGTTTCGAAGTGACCTTGTCTCGAGGTCACTTTAGCCCGGGGTAGTTGGGTACCCGAGGTTGTTCTGCTATGGGTTGGTCATTCTAAGTTGTCATCTATTAGTCAGGTCGCATCCACATTTCCCCCTGTGACGAGGTTGGGCCAAATCACCCTGCATCGATTGCCCCCCACTCCCTGAGCCAAGGGTCCTGACCTGGTGCGGGGAGTTCATGATGTGACAAGTGGATTTGGCTCGAGGTCCAGGCCGTTTTGTTGAACGAATTGTTGGTCGGACCAGTTCGGCTACTCGGCTCAACCAAGGATAACCCAGGTCGCATCCGGTTTACACGTGGACGTCACGCGATCTACAAACTCCGCGGACGTCAAAAAATGCGCTAAACCGATTTCAACCTCGGGGGTCGCGCAGCCGGTTTTCTTAGGAACCGTCGGATCGCTTTGATCTCGACCGTTGATTCTCAGGTACAATGGCTATAAATAGGGGGACTCGAGACTCATTTTCTTTGCCATAAGTTCATTAGCCTTTGGTCTGAGGCCGCGTTCAAGCTCCTTAGCTCGGGTCTTCCAATTCAGTGTTTCTTTTCGGTTTGGTCCTTTTCCTTGGTGAGTCTTCCCTATCTCTCCTCTTCGATTCAGTTTGTTTTTTTCATGTCTAGTTTCAGTTTTGATAGTCTTCTAGATGAGGCTGAGGTGGGTGCCTCGGCCCAGGTCGATAGTCATACCGAAGCTACTTCGGGTCTGGAAGCGGTCCGTGGCCCTCCTGAGGTGCAGTCACCCCGGGAGGCGTGAGAGGCCTCAGGAAATCCGACATCCACCTCGCACCAAGGTCAGGTGCCAGACAACTTCGAACCATCGACAATGACAACAGATAGGCTCCATACCTTAATAGCTCGATACAATCTTCTGAACAACCTTACTTATAGTCTTTCGCTAGGCAACTTCCCCTAAGAGCATGATCACAACGAGATCGTGATCTTCGAGGAGCAGCTCACAGCTGGTCTTCATCTTCCATTGCACCCCTTGATTGTAGAAGTCTTGAAGCTTTCAATATTACTATAGACCAACTGCACCCGAACTCTATCCGCAACGTAGTAGGGACCATCTTGCTTTTTCATGATTATAACTTGCCCCTTGACCTCGATACCTTCTCTTTGATCCCGTCCATAAAGAAGAATGCCTCTTATGTCCTTCCCGAGCATAGGTGGACCTATTACCTATCTCCTCGTCCGGGCTACAAGCTTTTGCACAAGCTCCCAAATAGGGTCTTGGCCTGGAAAAGGGGTTACTTCGTGGTCCATAATACTGAGGGATGACCCTTCCCAACCCATTGGAGGGTGGCCATTCAGGATCCCGATGTCAGACTGGACCTGAAAACAAGGGAAGTGCTCCAATCTTGGGCGGAGCTCGGCCTCAACTTCGCGGACTACGTGGTTGAAGACAAGCTTGTGCAGGCCGGCCTAAGTCCTGGTAGGTCGTCTCTGTTTGTGTTTTTACTTTATTTCTGATAATGTTGCTGACATCCTACTTTCGTTGCTGCTCCCACGAAGCTCGCTGCAGATAAACTCCTAAATCCTCGAGTCACCGCAGGCTACCGTGCCTGAGTCCGAACAGCCCTCCACTGTGCATTAAGTTACCCCGAACCAACGAGCTACCGAGTTGGACTACCAGTAGGGGTAAGTTCGCACGATGTACGCCGAGGTGTGTGGACATTGTAGGGCATACACCCGACCTATCTGCGCATGGGCTACTTGGTAATGTTAGTTGTCCCTTTGTTGGGGTTCAACTTTTTCATTATATGCCGAGGTGAGCTAGACATTGTAGGGTTTATACCCGATTTGTCTATACCTTAGGCATGAGATGAGTTGCCTATGCCGAAGAGGCGATTAGGTCTTGTCTGCCCATGTCGAGGAGGCGACTGAGACTTATCGTAGTGCCAAGGTCTTTTATCAGCTTGGCACTTTAGTCCTTGGACTTCTGGAGTGACTCGCAGTCCTCTCTCCAGTTCGGCGATCACAGGTAGTATCGTCTCAGGTTGTCGATGTTCCACGCTCGAGGTACTTGTTTTCCTTCCAAAGTCTCGAGCTCGTACGTACCTTCCCCGAGTACCCATCTTACACGGTATGGACCTTCCCAGTTCGGTTTGAGCTTACCGACACCGGGCTTAGGTACCATAACTTTCCTAAGAACCAGGTCGCCGACACGGAAGTGTCGTTTCTTGACTCGGGCGTTATAGTACCAAGCCACCCTTTGCTGGTAGACTGCAACCCGAATGTATGTCAGGTCCCATACTTCTTCCACCAGGTCGAGGTTGGTACGAAGCTCGTCATTGTTTGTTTCTTTGTTATATGCCTCTAGGCGTAGTGTAGGTACCTCTATCTTAGCTGGGATCACCGCCTTTGTGCCATAGGTGAGATTGAAGGGGGTCTCATCCGTGGCAGTCTTAACGGTGGTTCTAAAGGCCCATAAGACACTAGGCGGCTCGTCTACCCACAATCCTTTAGCTCGGGCTAAGCGAGCCTTTAGTCCACGGAGTATAGCTCTGTTGGTGACTTTTGCTTGCCCGTTTGCCTGGGGGTGTGTCATCGAGGTGAAGTTCTGTTGTATTCCCATCTTGGCACACTAGTTCTGAAACTTGATGTCTTCAAACTACTTTCCATTGTCGGTGATAAGCGACCGAGGTAGCCCAAAGCGGCATACTATATTCCTCCAAAAGAAATTTTGTATATTTCGGGCTTTAATTGTTGCTAGGGGTTCCGCCTCCACCCACTTCGTGAAGTAATCCACCGCTACCACCAGGAATCTCCTCTGTCCTGTCGCTGGCGGGAATGGGCCAAGAATGTCGATTCCCCACTGTGCGAAGGGCCACAAACTAGTGAGATATTTGAGGTCGACAGCAGGTCGGTGGTGGATGTTGGTATGCCTTTGACATTTATCGCACTTCTTGACAAGCTTGAGTGCATCTGCCTTCATTGTGGGCCAATAGTACCCCTGCTGCAGTGCTTTCTGGGCGAGAGCCCTGCCTCCCAAGTGTCCGCCACACAAGCCTTCATGAGTGTCGCAAAGAATGAGCTCGGCCTCTGAGGGTCGCAAGCAGCGCAAGTAGGGAAGCGTGAAGGATCTCTGGTATACCTATCCGTCTATCATGACGTACTTGGCAACCTGGCGCTCCACCCTTCTGGCCGCATTGCGAGTGGGTCAATCCAGCTCGGCTCTTCTTGTACAACTGATGCGACCTCTTCTGCCCCCCCCCCCCCCCGAGAATGCTAGGCCAAGGTAGATTTTCTATATACACAGTCCTCATGGTGTTGCTTCTTGTGCTGGCTAACCAGGACAAGGCATCGGCCTCAGTGTTCTTGGACCTTGGAATCTGTTTGATGAAATAGAACTGGAAGCTGCGTAGAACTTCCCTGACCTTGGCTAGATAAGCAACCATGGTGGGGTCGCAGGCTTCATAATCGTCGGTGACCTGGTTGACCACGAGCTGGGAATCACTGTAGATGATGAGGTGTTTAGCTTTTACTTCATTCACTAGAGTGAGCCCGATTATCAGTGCTTCGTACTCTGCTTCATTATTAGACACTACGAACTCGAACCAAAGTGCGTACTCCAGCTTCACCTCGCTTGGACCATATAGAATAATGCCTACCCCACTTCCTTGTTGATTGGATGAGTCATCTACATGGAGGATCCAGGGCTCCTCATCCCAGGTCGGCTTTGCTCTAATCGGGATTGGTGCCGCACTGGTTGAAGCTTCCTCTCTGTGCTCGAGCACGATCAATTCAGGGATTGCGGTGTTGAAGGTACATTCTACAATGAAATCGGCCAAGGCTTGGGCCTTAATTATCGTCCGTGGTTTGTACCGAATGTCGTACTCGCTGAGTTCGATGGCCAATTTAGTCAGTCTGCTAGACACCTCGGGCTTGAGTAGGATTTGCCTCAGAGGTTTGTTGGTGAGGACGACAACGGTGTGGGCTTGGAAGTATGGACGAAGCTTCCGAGTTGCTATAACCAGCACGTACGCTAGTTTCTCAATCTCTGGGTACCTTGTTTCGGCATCCTACAAAACCTTGCTGACATAGTAGATAGGTCATTGGACCCGATCTAATTCCTTTATTAGTACCGAGCTGACTACCTCATCACTCGCGAAGAGGTACAGCTTTAAAATATCCCCTTCCTCGGGTCGGGTCAAAACTGGGATACTAACTAGGTATTTTTCAACTCATCAAAGGCGAGTTGGCACTCTATGGTTCACTTGAAGTCTTTACTTTTCTTAATAGCCTTGAAGAAAGGTAGGTAGCGATCTGCCGACTTAGACATGAAGCAGCTCAGAGCAGCTATACGACCGTTCAACCCTTTGAACCTCCTTCAATTTGCGAGGTGGCCTCATATCTAGGATGGCCTTTATTTTCTCGGGGTTAGTTTCGATGCCACGTCGGTTCACTATGTAGCCTAGGAATTTACCCGAGGTGACACCAAAGACACACTTGTTAGGATTTAGTTTCATGTTATACTTGTGCAAAATTTCAAAAACACATCGTAAATCATTCATTAAAAATTTTGAAAACTGGGTCTTAACAACCATATCATCTACATAGCATTCAACCTTAATGCTGATCAATGGCTCAAAGATTCTGTTTACAAGTCTTTGGAAGGTTGCCCTGGCATTCTTTAGCCCAAAGGGCATCACCTTATAGTAATACAGTCCAAGCTCGACTATGAATGTGGTCTTTTCTTTTTCGGCAGGGTCCATCTTGATTTGGCTATATCCTAAGTACGCRTCCAGGAAGCTTAGCAACTCGTGCCCTAAGGTCGCATCCACTAGATAGTCGATCTTAGGCAGCAAAAAATAGTCCTTTGGGAAAGCCCGATTTAGGTCGGTATAATCGATGCACATGCGTCATTTACCGTTGGCCTTTGATGAACATACACTTTATCTATAATTTATGAGGACTTTGCATGGATTATTATGCTGGTTTTATTTAATTTTGCCCTAATTTATCTTAATGATAAGAAAAGATTTCAAGGGTAATTAATCCAAGAAAAAGAAGGCAAAAGGTAAGAAAGAAGGTCCAAAAAGACCAAATTCAGCCCAGCACGGTTATGGAAGCAAGAGAGCACACTTTGGCCCAAGAAGTACATGTTGATTCCTTGAAAAAACCCAAGAAAAGAAAGCCTAGCAAAGATTAAAATTTGACCCAACAGAGAAGGCTCATTGTCAGCCCAAAAGAGCAGCCTAGAGTGTAGCTATCATGTGCTAAGAGGGAGCCTAAGTGCAGCCCATAGAGCTAGGGGCGGCAACTCTTAGAAGACTTTCAAGAGAACTCTAGAAAGTTCAAGAAGGGGGTGTAATACACCCCATTCTAGAGRCTTCAAGAMRGGGCAAGAGCCCCCTTGAAAATCTATATAAGGAGGCCTCTAAAAGGGGGGAAGGTGTTCAATTGCTTGAGATCAAGGCTCTCCCACTCCTAGAGGTTCGAACACCTTGAAGAGAAGAGAAGAGAAGAAGGGGTAGGTGCAAGGAGGAGAAGAAGAAGGGCTGAAGGAGTTCAAGTCAAGCTAGCAAGAAGAGAATGTGAGTTCAAAATTGGGGGTTTTTTATTCAAAAATCTATTGTAATAATTCCATTCTAGTTTCATTTTCCTTTGATTCGAATTCAGCTTCCTTGTTGTAATTTTTTTCTTTCTCCCTCTTCCATTCTTTCTTGATGTAATTAAGTTTGTAAAATTTCAGATCAACAACCAATTTCTTTTTGATTCATTCGAATGTGTGTGAATTGTTCTTGAAGTTTCTTGCATAGGGGTTAATTGTAGATCAATTTAGCCAATTAAACTTTCAAAACTCAGATCTGAATTCTCAGATCTGAGATTGCAAGATCTGAATTGCTTGAAAGAGAATTCAGATCTACAAATTTTTAGATTGGCCGAATTGATCTAAGCTTGGAATTCTTAGAGTGCTTGAGAAAGACTCTAGGAATTCAGATCTACTATTCAAGAACTAAATTGCATGCAAGGTTAGAGATAACTTGTACAATTCAGTTGGTGATCAATTCAAATTTGAATTGATGCCTTAGATGTGTTCGAAGAAATGAATGCATGAATGATTAGATTCTTGCTAGAGATAGAAGAACCGTCACTCATGCATAGGATGAACATGCGCTTGAGAAAGGTTGTTCATGACCTTGRGGTTTCACCAAACCAAGGCTCAATCATGATCTATTCGAATGGATCAATTTGATTGATTGTTGAATTCTAAGATTGACATTAATTGCTTACTCTTCTAACCTGAATTGAAGGCAATTGGGCCAATAATTTAGATAGATTTTTGTTTAGAATTTTTAGCTCTTGAATAAAGTTTTGATTTATTGTTGATCAGATAAGAAGTGCCCAATTGAGTATTGGTAATTGTTTCCTAAATCCTCGTGGGAACGATACTCTATTCACTACTTTACTACTTGAACGGCTAGTGCACTTGCTAGTGTCACAATGAGCCACATCAGCCTTTTTTACCAGGACTGGGTTGGCTACCCAGCTCGGGTAATGGACCCCCCTTATGAAATCGGCTGCAATGAGTTTTTCGACCTCCTCATCGACTATTGTCCAGCACTCTGGGGCGAGGTTGCATTTCTTCTGTCTAACTAGCCTGACTAAGGGATCAGTGTTTAACTTATGGATTAGGATTCTGGAATCTATGCTGGGCATTTTTGTCGTAGGCCATGCAAATACATCTAAATTATTAATTAAAAAGCTTATCAGCTGAGAACGAAGTGGTTCCTCGATCAAAGCACCGATCTAGAGAGTCAATTGGATCCTTTGCAGAGACCAGGATATGGATCGTCTCCTCCGTTGGTGTAGCTCCCTCCTCGGCATACTCCGTAGGTCACTCGAGTTCGACGTCGGCCACTAGCTTGGCTTTCCCCTTGAGGGCTGCGACATAGCATTTGCAAGACTCGAGCTGGTCGCCTCGCACTACCCCTATCCATAGTCCGTAGGGAACTTCATAGCCAAGTAGTAGGTGGATACCACTGCATGAAGTGCGTGGATAATGGGCTGACCTACAATGGCATTGTACGGGGAGGGAGTCGCGACCACCAGGAATGTGTGCTCGAACCTCGCAATGTTGGGCCACGTGCCGACCTCTACGGGTACTAAGACTCACCCTAGCGGTCTGACCTCTTCACCACTGACGCCTACCAAGGGAGTACTCATGGGCTTGAGATCGCTTTCTTGGAGCTGGAGCTTGTCGTAGGCGTCCTTAAACAGAATGTCGGCCGAACTGCCCGAATCCACTAGGACGCGCTTCACTTCGAAATCATTCAGTCTCAACTTTATGACCAGCACGTCGTCATGGGGGTAATGAACCCCGCACACATCATCTTCTGTAAAATATATGGGGTCTTCGAGCATAGGTCGCTTTGGTGGATTCTGCTCTTCACGTTCCAGTTCGCGAACCAAGGTTTTCCCCGCTGTTGAGGTGCAGCCCACGATGATGGACCTGCCAGTAATCATGTCGATTACTCAGCGGATCGGTCTTTCTTCTGGTAGCGATCTCTGCGGCTGCTCACTCTGCCTGCTACTAGACTCGGGAGCATTTCTTCTTTGCTCCCCCTATCGATCTGTTTGGCGATCTGCTGAGTTCCTGTTTTCTTTTTGTACAAAGTTTTTTAAATATCTGCGACGGATAAGTTCTTCGATCTCGTCGTGGAGATTTCTACAATTTTCGGTACTATGACCGTGGTCTTTGTGGAAATGACAATATACATTTTTATTTCTAGTGGCGGGATCTCCCCTCAACCAGGGTGGCCACTTCATATAGGAGGCGTCCTTGATCACCATAAGAATCTCTCCCCACTTCGCATTGAGGGGCGTGTAGCTCGTCCTTTCGACCGGAGGAGTTCGAAAACACCGATCTGAATTGTTTCCTCCCCTGGTTGGGGACTTGCTTTTTCTTTGTTTGTTGCCACCGTTGTTCGAGTTGTCATCTTCTCTTTTTCTCTTCTCTGCTGGGTTTTCACTCTTTTGGTTCATCTCCTCTTCAGTCCCGATGACTTGGTCGGCGAGCTTGAGGAATTCAATGATGTCCTTGGGCTTGTTGGCCACTACGTGCCATTTAAATTCCCTATGGGTAATACCCTTCTTTGCTTCCGTGAGTCTTACAGCGGGATCCTGATGTAGCTTTGGATCGACTCTCTTTCTCTTTGGACTATGCTGAGGAGGCTTTCTTGAGACCTCGGGCACTTCTTCCTGGTGATGAAGTGCGAGGTGAACATCTGCACGAACTGCGCCCAACTTTTGGTCGTCCCTGGCGCGAGGTTCCTATACCATGTGCGAGCTACCCCTTTGAATGTCGTAGAGAAGGCAACGCACATGCAGGACTCGTCAGCCCCAGCTAGATGCATCTGGAACTGGAATGAGCCCACGTGATCACTTGGGTCGAACGACCCATCGTACTTGTCCAGCGGAGGCACTTTGAAGTCCTTCGGCATTGGGGTCGCCAGGAGCTCAAAGGACAAAGGGGCTGACCAGGAGAGGAGGGGAGCGGTCTTTGTGGCTTCTGAGCTCGCCTCCTCTTTACCTTTAGGCTGCACAGGTTGACTAGGACCAGTGAGCTGGCTTGGAACTACAGTTCGACGTGCCTTATGACGCCACCTTTGCTGCTTCTTGACTGGCTCCGCATTGGTGTTGTTGACCTCAGTGTGGTCGGGTAATGTCCTGGCATGGAGTGGTTCGAACTACTGATGCTGGCTGCTGTGAATGGAGGGGCCTCGCCTGGAGTCCACGGCCAGAACCCCGAACCGGTTCCCTGCAAGCAAACCCTCATGATGGAAGGGCCGAGGTGAAATGGCTCTGGCGGGCTGAGTGTCTCCTGATCTGTTCACGTTCTGCGAAGCAGGAAGAGAAACTTGTCTGTCCCTCCTGCCGCGGGATGAGACCTGGCTCCCAAGGGGATGCGGAACCTGGGAAGTCTCTCCCCAACGTGCAGTGCGAGTGTTCTAATGACGGGACTTATTCTGTTGTGTTGTCAGATGCTGAGGTAGAACCGACTGTTGATTCTATTGCAGCGAAGGGAACTACTGCTGGTAAAAATGGTGTAAGACCTGTTGCTGGTAGTGCTGAAATTGTTGGACCTGTTGCATTTGAGCTTGAATAGCCCGCACGCAGTGTACCAGGTCGTCAAGCTGATGTTATCCGACTCCAGGGGGAGCCACAGATGATTCAGCAAAAGTCGCACCCACTACAGGAGGGAGTGGGGCGTTCACTAGCATAGTTGCTTGAGGCATGGTCAGCGTCGGGACCCCAGCCGCAAAGAGCGGTATGGTGAACTGACCGATGCACATGGACGGGATCTGAGGTTGACCCCCAAAGACATTCATCTCATTATTTTGTCTGGCGTTGCTGGAGGATGCCATAGATCTGAGTTTGTGATTCTTGGTGGAAAGAGGCTTCTCGTAGCACTTCCCACAGACGGTGCCAATTGATGTAGAGCGATCTAGATGCTCCCAGATGGAGGTGATCTGGCTTCCAGACGAACGACGGATTGAACCTGCAAGGATATCAGAGAACCCAGGGATGCTAGCCCGGCGAGGTCGCTCCGATGCTTAAGTTAGTAGACTGGTAGCGAGCTAAAATTGCTTTTAAAAGTAGAGAGCTAGAGAGTAGGAAAATCACACATACCTTGAACCCTCGGAGGGTGGAGCCTTTATATAATGGAGTCTTCGCGGGTTTCGCAGAGCGGTTCCGGAATCCTTGTCACGATGAGATCCATTTCCGCGTTAATGGGGGATAAGTGATAGGGTTTATCAATTCCGCCCGAATAGGTCAAGGGAGTTAACGCTAGCTGTTATGCGGCGTAATCTCGTGATGTCCGGGAACCATCAGAGGGATTTTCGGGATCCTCACAGTGGCACGTCGGTATCCCCGAGCTGACGCCTTAAAGTCCCAAACTGGACTAAGTGTCGAAGTGCCTTGGCATCGAGGTGTTCCTGTTGCGATTTGGTACCGAGGCAACCTCGTTTCGAGGTGACCTTGTTTCGAGGTCACTTTAGCCCGGGGTAGTTGGGTACCCCGAGGTTGTTCTGCTATGGGTTGGTTGTGCTGAGTTGTCATCTATTAGTCAGGTCGCATCCATGTGTCCCCCTGTTATGAGTCGGGCCAAATCACCCTTCATCAGGAACCATAACCACCTGAACTTAGAATTGGAACTAACTAGAATGTTAAAAGTCAAGAACCATAACCATAGAAATTGGAACCAATTGGAAGTTTAATCACCCGAAAAAGTAACCGTCAAAACTTTTATCACCGGAAGTGGAACCAACTGGAACTTTAATCACCCAAAACTGTTACCGCTGGAAGTGGAATCAACTAGAACTTTAACCACCCAGAACTGAAATTGTGGGAATTGTTGTTGCTAGAATGGAACCAACTAGAACCAAGGTTCTAAATATCGATACAGGCCGATATGCCGGTATTGGTGGGGCATATCAGCCTATATCGCTGCTTTTTTATGTTTTATTTTTTCTTCAAAATCAGTTTAGAGGGGTCAGTTTAAGTTCCGGCTACCCTTTGAACCATGGCCTGACTCGATATGCCTCCACGTGCGTATCGGGAAGTCCCCATTATGATACGTATTGGTTAATACGTAATGATATTTTGAATCTTGACTGGGACGTTATCATTGGAATTGGATCCATCCGGAACTGTAAGTGCCAATGAAGTAAAATAAGGAAACAGTCACCAACACTCCGCCTCTTGTACTAAAATCCCCACAAAAAAGAACAAAAGAAAAAACAAGAAAAAGAAAAAGAGGAGAAGAAACGAAAGAGAGTGGAGGATTAGACCAAGTTAATCAAGAAAAAGGGAGAGGAGTGAGGAAAAGGGAGAAGGGAAGAAGAAAGCTAAGAAGAAAAGGAGAGAGTGGGAAGAAAAGGAATGACTTATATAAAAAGAAAAAAAGAACTCGAGAACGCTGAGGTGAAGGCTTTTTCAAAGAAGAGAGAGAGAGGAAAACTTTGAAAACCAAGAGACGAAAACTCTCTCAAAGAAACTCATACAGGGGGGAGTGAGAGAGACGGAGACTTTGACTCTAACAACTTTCTCTCCCTTAAATCATTGATTAACGGGAGAATGATGGTTCAGCCCAGGGTCAGAATTTTTAGGCCCAAAGTACAGTTGGGGTGGGTGCCAGCTCAGAATTAGTGTCAATTCACGTGCGGACATTGGTGTATAGAATGGGGGTTGTTGACATTTTGAATGTTTATAACTCGGTAGTGGAAATCAGAAATCTACGCATTGGGAGTGAATGAGAATGTAATCATTTCCCTTTGATATGGGCATCTTTTAACACCATTTGGTTTAACCAAAGAAAAAACAGTCTAGGTTCAATGAAATACAGGAATGAAAGAGATTGAAGGGATGAGAGATCCATCATATGGACGCCCATATCTTGCGGAATAAGGGGGCGAATTTCAAAAATTTTTCTCTCCCTTCAACTGGGAATCGCATTCCCTATTTAGAAAATCATATTTTCAACGATCAATCTTGAACCATAAACTGAACCAGATCTGAACCAAAAAGAGTAGGAGAGGATT
>NW_010729122.1:721480-774223 GCF_000365185.1 Nelumbo nucifera | reverse complement strand
TCCATCAGTAAGAGTGCATCCCCGATCATTACCTTTGTCCGACAAAGGGGCTGATCCTGTCACTATGATCACCCACTCAGATGAATTCTCAGACTGTCCCAACATACCCAAGTTTTGACCCCCGCCAAGGATCTCACTGATTGGTACATCAAAGATAGCCCAATCCGACACCCAGTGCAGTATCATAAACGAGTCTAGGGGTCGGGTGTAACATTCCAGTTTTGCCCATTAATCTCCAAGGTCCAGGGCAATACTGGAAATCTGGTCTAGTTCAAAGATTCAATTAATCCAACACTGTATGTGCCAAGGGTCTCACCCTGGCAGCTGTGACAGGCCACCCCAACCGACTTGGTGGCACAACAGTGTCAGCCTCATTAAGTGTCCAGTTTAAGGGTATTTCACAGAAACATACCAAGGGAACATGAATCAAATATGCACTTTTATTCATTTACAATAAACTCATAACGTACATCATTCTGATTGAAGCTAAGGGCATACAAAATTGTCTAACATTTGTATTATTTAACTTAAGAGGCAAAACCTTTACAATAAAATGTAAATGAACAGAATATTGTTCTCTGCTCGATAATATGGATTTCTAAGAAACTAGTTATTTGATTATTTTACCTAGAAAGCACATAATGAAGATTCTGTCTTTTTTATTCACATAATTATTTGGAAATATTTCCTGGGTTTTTTTTTGGTGCTGATATGATGGACTCGTGTACTAGGAAGCAGTGAGATGTGCAGATGTTAAAGGGGAGAAAGACGGTTAAGCCCAGGGTCAGAATTTGTAGGCCCAAAGTACTGTTGGGGTAAGTGCCAGCCTGGGGCCGGAATTGATGCCAATTTACGGGCGGGCGTTGGTGCATAGAGTGTGGGTTGTTGGCATTTTGAATGTTTATAGCTCTGTAGTGGAAATCAGAAATCTGCATTGGGCCTGTCCTTACTTTTTCGGATGTTGAAGAGATTGCTGATGCCATCAAATAACAAGAAAGTTGTTATAATTCACAAACTGAAAAAAGGGAAACCGACCATTCCAACCTATGTTTAAAAAATTTGGAATCAATTTTAACAGTAGATGACCTTCAAACTCAGGAACTACAGGGAAGATTTATCATGGGGTGTGTTTCTGACACAACTCATATTCATTTTTTTTTCATTAGTTGCATGGTCTGTGAGTAATCTATAGTTATTAAGAGAAAGCCTATACCATTAGAAGTTTGTTTTCAAACTAATGATGCGTAATGGTAGTCTTATCATTTTGAACAAAATTTCTTGTGCAAATCCTCATGAGCTGTAGATCTTTTGGAGAGAAGGCACCTATTTAGATCTTGCATAAACATTTCTAAGTAATATAATGACTTTGAGAGAAGTAGAGGCCGGCCTCCTCTCTTCAAAGTCTGGCCTATTTGTGCAAAAGCTCAAGATTAGAATAACTCTTTTGGATGTACATATTTAGCCCAACTCTTTGATTATATCAATTAGTGTTTTGCATTTAATTTGCTTTGATTTATGCCAAATTATCTATAAGAAAGTATTTATGCTAGAATAGATATTAAAGTTAGTTTAATACTATGAATATGATCTTTTTTTACGTTTAAGATGAATGGCCACTTATTTGTTCTTCAAGTTGATCTTCTGACTTGCTTAATGGTTATTCCAGGAGGGCTTGTAGAGATTATGATGTTCCAGAGCCTTCTTTTGGGTGGAAGATCAGAGGTATATGATCAATACAGGGATTGGCGGCTTGATGTTGATAATATGACATATGAGGATTTGCTTGAATTGGGAGGTAAAATTGTTGAGATTGAGAATACAGAGAGGAAGAAATAATGGCTCGACCTTCTCTTTGATTACGTTAGAAATATATACATGGGAGTGGGTATTGGTTAGTTACCCAAAATTACAAAGATAATGGGAAGATTACCTAAAGTTAAGGGATTACAACTAATTACAAGGGATTACAATTGATTACAGAATATATGAAAATATATAGAAAATATTTACCGAGATCTTTCCTCTAATATGCCCCCTCAAGATGGAGCTCCGGAGGAGACGCCAATCTTGACCCGAAGCATATGGAAGCGCTTACGAGCAAGCGGTTTTGTAAGGGCGTCAGCAAATTGATCTTCAGAGGAGACATGAGCAACTCGAAGGGCACCTGATTGTACCTAATCCCGAATGAAATGATAGTCAATTGCTACATGCTTCATTCGTGAGTGAAAGACTGGATTGGAGCAGAGGTAAGTAGCTCCCACATTGTCACAATAGATGACCGGGGAGGTGGGAAGAGTAACACCAAGTTCCGTAAGAAGAGAACAAATCCAATTGATTTCAGAAGCAGTAGCAGCAACTGATCGATATTCAGCTTCGGTTGACGATCAGGCAACTGTACGCTATTTCTTGGATGAACAAGAAATGGGGTGATGACCAAGATAAACAATGTAAGCACTTGTGGAAGTATAGTCATCTTTGTTACCAGCCCAGTTAGCATCGGAGAAGGCATGCAAAGATAGTGGATTTTCCTTAGGAAGAAATAGTCCATGAGCCAATGTACCACACAAATACCGAAGCAATCATTTTGCAACATTCCAGTGTTCAGACATTGGACGATGCATAAATTGGGAGAGCTTGTTGACAGCATAGGCAATGTCCGGGCGCGTTAGACAAAGGTACTAGAGACTGCCAACAATATTCCTGTATTCGCTGGGATCAGTGAGAGTTGTACCGAAGTATAGAGATAGAGTATCATCTGTAGCAAGAGGTGTAGCCACAGGTTTTGCACCGAACATATTTGTCCTAGCAAGAAGGTCAGTGATGTAGCGACGTTGAGTAAGAACCATACCAGAAGAAGTAGTGAGAACCTTAATACCCAGAAAATATGATAAGGCACCAAGATCCTTCATCAAAAACCGTTGTGCCAGTAGATCAATGAAGCATTGAATAGAATGTTGATTGTTACCTGTGACAATAATGTCATCTACATAAATAAGGAAAAATATAGTAGTGTCACCGGAATGGAGAACAAATAGAGAGCTATCAGCATATGAGTTTATGAACCCAGACTGAAGGAGAAATTTACGAAATTCATAGTACCACGCTCGTGGAGATTGCTTAAGTCCATAGATGGCCTTCTTTAATTTTCAGACATGCGTGGGATTGTCTTGATCAACAAATCCTGGAGGTTGAGCCATGTAGACATCTTCCAAAAGATGACCCTGAAGAAAGGCATTATTAACATCCAACTATCGTAATGACCAGCCACGACTGACAGTCAAGCTTAGGACTAGACGGATTGTAGTAGGTTTGACAACTGGACTGAAGGTGTCATGATAATCTACTCCAGGGCGCTGATRAAATCCTTTGGCAACTAATCTGGCTTTGTACCTGTCAACAGAACCATCTGGAAGTCGTTTAGTATGAAAAACCCACTTACATCCTACAAGATTCTGCACAGAAGTAGGAGGAACAAGCTCCCAGGTGCCATTCCGAACAAGAGCATCAAACTCATCATACATAGCCTGTCGCCATTTAGGATCTTTGAGGGCTTGGGTAATGGTACGAGGTTCAAGGTCAGAGGATTGATGAAGAACAGCAGAAAGGTTCATTTTAGTGAGGGGTTTTTGAATGTTGTTTTTGGCTCTAGTGATCATGTGATGTGTGCTTTGGTGGGCGGGTTGAGAAGAAAGGATAGTAGAAGAAGGAGAGGGTGGAATGGTGTTTGGTTCAGGGGAAGAGCGATCAACTACTACAGGTGAGTGGGGACGATTGACTGTTCTAGTGTAGGAAGATGGGTTGTTGCACGAGGAATCTACAGGGGATGGCGTAATAAGTGAGTGGCCTGTCATGGGAAAAATTGTGACTGGTGGAAGCCATTGTGATGGATCATCTTGTGTGGGACACGGGAGATGGGATTGATGAGAGGCAAAGGGAAAGGATTGTTCAATGAACTTGACATGACGGGAAATGTATGTTTTAGAGGTAGACAGATCGTGATAGATATAGGCACTTTGTGTGAGAGAATAGCCAAGAAAAACACACAGAGTGGAACGAGAATCAAGTTTATGTTGAGAGTAAGGGCGAAGCCAAGGATAACACAAACAACCGAATACTCGAAGTTTGGTGTAGTTGGGTGGAGAGCCGAAAAGTGTCTCAAAGGGAGAAGAGAGATTTAAAGTGGGTGTGGGCATATGATTGATGAGATAAACAGCAGTGGCAAAGGCATAGGTCCAGTAAGGCAGAGGCATGGATGCATGAGTGAGGAGAGATAGACCGGTTTCAACAATGTGACGATGACGACGTTCAGAGATACCATTGTGTTCCGGTGTATGTGGTGGCGTGATGAGATGTGAGATGCCGTTGGTGGAGAGAAAGTTTTTAAGAGCTTGATATTCACCACCGTTATCGGAGTAGAGGGTGACAAGCGATGTTTGAATTGGTTTTCGACTAATGCTTTGAAGCGTATGAACACATCATACACATCAGATTTTTGTTTGAGTAGATAATACCACGTGTATCGTGTATAATGGTCAACAAAAATAACATAGTATTTGAAACCATCAATAGAATAAATAGGGGAAGTCCATACATCRGAGAAGATAATTTCAAGAGGATGAGAAGATGTCAAGGTTGAAGAATGAAACGGGAATTTATGACTTTTATTGCATGAACAAGCATTACAATTGCTTGGAGAGGAAAATGAATTTGACAATGGTAGAGAAAACTTAGAAACAATGTTTTTCATAATATCAAACGATGGATGTCCTAATCTAGAGTGCCACTCAGACGAAGTGGTCTTGACACTGGAGAATGCAAGTAACGGTGAGGAAGAGGAAGACGAAGCCAGCCACTCATATATGCCATCTTTAGGTTGACCCGTCAGTAGGATTAACCCCATGTTGAGATCCTTCACATGAAAAGTAGAGGGTGAGAATTCAATGGAAACATGATTATTGATACAAAATTGATAAATAGAAACTAAGTTATTTTTCATGGAGGGAACACAAAGGACATTATGTAATGTAAAAGTACGAGAGGAAGTAGGTATAGTGGTGGAACCGGTGTGGGTGATTTGAAGACCCGAGCCATCGCCGATCATGACGTCATCGGTGCCTTGGTATGGGCTGTGCAGAGAGAGATTACTCAAGTTGAAAGTCACATGGTGAGATGCTCCACTATCTAGCAGCCAGGTAGGAGTAGGATCAGTGCCAAGAGCAGCATGATTGGCACGTGGTTGCCATGGAGTGGATGGGTGAGGTCCTTGGTGGCCTTGTGGATGGGGAGCCGGTGATGGTTGATGAGATACGAGCCGAAACATGGGGCAGTGCTTGGCAGTGTGTCCTTGAACACCACAGGCTTTATAACGACCAAGATAAGGCTTGGGTTGGCGTTGATCAGTGGTGGTGGAATGTTGTGGGGAACCGGAATATGACGAGTTGGGGCACCAATTGTGACGATTCCTCTGTGCCATTGGATTTGTCGTTACCGAAAGGGAAAAAGAAGCAGATTGCTGGGACTGAAGAGAGGCTTCCTTATTGAGTAGTTTTTCGTGGAGTTCGGCAAAGGAGATAGGAGTCTCACGTGGATTGACAGCATCTGTAATGGACTTGTATTCATCACCTAGTTCTTCAAGAACCCGATCAACAAGGTCCTCGTCATCAAGCGGTTTACCGAGTAAAGCAAGTTCATCGGATCGAGTCTTGATAGCCTGCATATATTCATTAATGGATTTGGAGCCCTTGGTGCATCTTTTCAATTGTTCCTTTAATTGTTTGATGTGGCCACGAGATGGTGTTGCATATGTGGTGGCCAAGGTAGTCCATGCTTCACGTGATGTAGTGGTTCAGGCAATGAGTGGTTGCAGGGGAACAAATAGCACCAAAGATTAATTGATCTTGACATTTCCAAGTGGTATGTGCTGGATTTGGGGTTGAAACATCATTGACGGTGATGGTAGGCAGTGGAATCGGTTGCGAGCCATCGATAAAGTGATGAAGATCATACCCCTGTAGAAGGGATTGAATTTGAAGACTCCATGTGAGGTAATTTGTAGAAGAAAGTTTGGTGATGTTGGAAAGATTGATGGTGAGCAAGGGATGTTGAGGATCTTGAGTGTTTTGGATGGTGATGGGATCATTGGTGAAGGAAGAAAACATGTCGTATGCCATTAAAGAAAGAAAAATGATGAAGGCAAGGTTTTCTAAAAAAAAAGAAGGGAGATGGCCCAAGGATGGAGTTAGGCTCTTGATACCATGTTGAGATTGAGAATACAGAGAGGAAGAAATAATGGCTCGACTTTCTCTTTGATTAGGTTAGAAATATATACATGGGAATGGGTATTGGTTAGTTACCCAAAATTACAAAGATAATGGGAAGATTACCTAAAGTTAAGGGATTACAACTAATTACAAGGGATTACAATTGATTACAGAATATATGAAAATATATAGAAAATATTTACTGAAATCTTTCCTCTAATAAAAATTGGATATGTAAATACTAGTTTAAGAGAGGATGAGATATTCCATTGCCTCAGAAAAGTTAAGCACTCCTTTATGGAGGATCTGCAATCACATATTCCCACTGAAACAAATTGGAAATGTAGCATTTGTCAAGAAGAATATGTAGTAAGCTGGCAGTGTTTATAGAACCGTCAGCCTATAGAATGTATGGTGGCAGTCCAAACCACCGGGGCAGGATATGTTGGACGACAGCCTGATTGCCGGCCTAGTTATTGAGCCGGTAGTCATAACCACCGGCTTAGAGCCATTTGCCATTTTAATAAACCGTCGGCTTAGGTAAACCATGTAATCAAATCTTACACTTTTAACCGCCAGCTTAGAATAAATTGTCATCTAATTAAGCCACCGCCATAAATATATTACCCATCGGCTTAAGTGTAATGATCTGTCTAATGTGGTGGTTCCTATGACTGTCTGCATAGATTTTGTTAATTTTTAAATAATAATATCAGTTGACATCTGCTTAAAACTGAAACCTGAAACAAGAATTCAATACAATCATTAAAGAATGTTCACACTTTGCATTGCACACATATTACTATTAGTCTATTACAAGGCCACATCCTCCAACCGCGCTTGTACAAAAAGCTAGCCACATATTGATCAACCAAGGCAATCTTTCCATCAAATATATATAACTAGGATTAGATCAATCATGATATAAACTTGTAGTAGTTGGGTTGCAGTTTGTGGGAGGAGATTCCTTGTTGTTGTCTTGGTTCCTCTTCCTCCGGTCGAATATCTGAAACTTCCTAGTTTTGAATCCTTGATGTTATTTGTGAATCATTTACATTGTCATTTCAACACCTTCAGCTTCACTTATTGGATGAACTCTAGACTCGATTCTTTTGAAAGTATGAGAGCTGAGATCCTTTTGGTCAAAATGAACTCTATACTCTAGACTCAGTTATCTGAAATGCATGACATTGTTGCACGTGTTGGGAACAAAGAACAGAAATTCTAATTTGAAAACAAAGCCACTTCGAATTCAATTTTGTTCATACAAAAAGCATCAGAGGTCCAAATATATAGACTTACAGCTGAACTAACCTTAGCTAAAAATAAGCAACTAAATTAGAAAGTGGAAAAACATTGCTCACTAACTCAAAATAGTGCCTAACAATTTGGAAGTAACTCACCCACTAAGTCCACTAACATAATGCCTAACAATTAGGAAGTAAACCACCCACTAAGTCCACTAACATAATGCCTAACAATTAGGAAGTAAATCACCCACTACGTCCACTTAGTTTGAAGCACTATCAACACTCCCCCTTGCTTCAAAGCTTATTACTCCCATCTGCAGTCTGAAGTACTCATGTTTGGCACGTGGCAGTGACTTGGTAAGAACATCAGCTACTTGCTCATTGGTCCCACAATGCTTCATTGCTATTGTTCCTTCAGCAACCGGATTTCGGATGAAATGATAGCGAATATCAATGTGCTTTGTTCTGCTGTGGAAAGCTGGATTTTTCGCCATAGCAATGGTTGCCTTGTTGTCACAAAACACTTGAGTTGCCCCTTCTTGAACTTGGCAAAAAATCAGCTAACAATATCCTTAGCCAAACTGCTTGACAAATTGATGTCGTTGCAGCAACATATTCTGCTTTTGATGATGACAAGGCCATGATCTCTTGCTTCTTTGAACTCCATGAAATAGCACCCGAACCAAGGGAGAAAACATAGCCGGAGGTGCTTTTTCTATCATCCAAGCAACCTGCCCAGTCACTGTTAGTAAAACCCAAAAGTTTGAAATCTGATACTTTTGAGTACCAAATTCCAAAATCAACAGTTCCAGCAACATAACGAAGGATCCTCTTTGCTGCCCCGAGGTGATGCATTGTTGGAGTATGCATAAACCTAGAGACAACGCTGACAGGGAATGCTATATCAGGCCTTGTGTGAGACAAGTAGTTCAAACCGCCAATCATACTTCTGAAATACTTTGCACTTGCCATTCCAATGCCATCATTAGCTATGAGTGTCTCATTAACATTCATGGGAGTTGGAGCTGCTTTGCAGTTTAACATATTGAACATTTTCAACAAATCATTAGCATATTTTCTTTGGGAAATAAAAATCCCATCTGCACTTTGGTTGACCTCCAAACCAAGAAAATAATGCAAACAAACCCAAATCTGACATCTCGAATTTTTTCATCATGCAAGACTTAAATTCCTCAATAAGAGACTCACAAGATCCCATATAAATTATGTCATCAACATAAAAACACCACCAAAAAATCAGAGTTACCTTGCTTCTTCACATAAAGTGTTGGCTCATTTTTACTCCTTTCAAATCCATTCTCCTTAAAGTAGGAGTCTATTTTGCTATACCATGCTCGCGGGGCTTGCTTTAGGCCATATAAAGCTTTCTTTAACCTGTAAGCTTTGTTGTCATCGTCACTAACAAAACCTTCAGGTTGAGAAACATACACCTCTTCATCAAGTTCTCCATTCAAAAAGGTGGATTTAACATCAAACTGGTACACAACCTAATTTAATTGTGCAACCAAGGCTAGAAAGGTTTTCACCGTTTCAAAGCGAGCAACCGGAGAAAAGGTTTGTGTTTCTGGTACACAAACCTGGTACACAAACTGAGAGTACCTTTCGCCATCAACCGAGCTTTGTGTTTCTGTATAGTACTATCAGCATGATACTTTGTTCTGTACACCCACTTGAGCCCAATAACATTCTTGCCTTTCGGTAGATTGATCAATTCCCAATTTTCATTTCTTTCAATAGTCGACATCTCTTCTTTCATTGCATCCTGCCAAACTTGACTTTCTGCAGCTTCATCATAACAAGTGGGGTTAGAAACATACAAAGCAAAGCTACATGAAGCATAAATATCCCTCAATGATCTGAATTTTTTTGGAGGTGTTTCACTAGAGGAACTTGAAGATGAGGATTGCAAGCTTGTTGGAGTAGATGCGCTACTGTTGCTGGGGGGAGATGAGTAAATGGTTGAGTTGTTGCTACCAGCATATGGAATAGCTGGTTCTGGAGGTTTTGTCACAGGAGTTATACTAGCATCTTCTGTAACTTGTGGTGCTGTAGGTGTTGCATTGTCGTTGTTCTAGGCCCAAGTTTCTTCTTCATTGAACTTAACATCCTTGCTAATAATTACTTTGCCACCCACAGGGTTATACAACCTATATGCTTTGGATTGAGGGCTATAGCCAACAAAAATGCATTTTTTTTCATCAAGTTTGTTGGGGGTTGGAGAAGTAACCAAGGCATAGGCTATATAACCAAAAATTTTCAAGTGGCTTACCCGTGGCTTCCTGCCCTTCCAAGTTTCATATGGGGTCCGGTTCATGATAGCCTTTGTAGATGAGATATTGAGAAGATAAACTGTTGTTGCCACTGCTTCTACCCATAACTGATTTGGAACACCACTTGCCTTCATCATGCTTCTTGCCATTTCAACCACCGTTCGATTTTCCGCTCAGCCACACCATTTTGCTCCGGTGTGTATGGTGCTGTCAACTCCCTATGAATGTCATTTTCCTCACAGAAAACATTAAATTCATTATAGGTAAATTCACCACCCCTATCAGAATGGAGCGCCTTTATACAATGCCCACTTTGCTTCTCCACTAATTCTTTGAATTTCTTGAAAGTTTCAAAAGTTTCTGATTTTAATTTCAAGAAATACACCCAACTTACTTTAGAGACTTCTAACGGAAACATTTTATTTTGTGCCATCAGAATGTTAACTATTTTATGCCCTTTTTCTTATCTTGGACAGAACAACAACCATCATCAAACAAAATAGAGTATCCACCATCCATCAATTGCCCAACACTCAACAAATTATGAGCTAAATTAGGAACATATTGCACATCATGGAGGAGTTTTACATTACCTTGTGAGGTTTTGATGGCAATTGTACATTTTCCTTCAACTTGCATTTGCTTGTTGTCTCCGAGTCGAACTTCACTTTTTTGTGACTCGTCAAGTTCTTTAAAAAGAGACTTTGTTCTGGACATATGGTTGGAGCATCCACTATCCAGAAGCCAAACTCCATTGGAAGCATTATCAATAGGAGAATGAGCCCTGAATAGCTTACTCTCCTCTTCAACTTTCTCTGTAAAATTGGTTTGTTTCTGCTTGGTCCAACAATCTACTTCTTTGTGACCCAATTTCTTGCAATATTGGCATTGGATGGTGCTTTTGTGTTGGCGTTGATCACCAAATTGGCCTCTTCCTCTGCCGCCACCACGACCTTGACAACCTCTGCTCTGTCCCTGGCCTCCAGAATTTTCTGACTTTCCCTTGTAGGAAGACTCCCCCTTAACATGAAAACCCTTCTCCTCAACCTTTTCATAGGATATTCTCAGTCTAGTTTCATGGGTTAATAGAGAACTCATTAATTCATCAAAAGTATAAGTAGACAAGTCCTTAGACTCTTCAATTGCAGCAACTACATGATAGAATTTTGAGGTTAGGCTCCTCAAAACCTTACTCACAACAGTTTCATTGCTAATACTTTCACCATATGACTTCATATGATTAACAATCCTAGACACCTTAGATAAAAATACTTGCACAGATTCTTTTTCTTTCATGGCCAATGTTTCAAAATCATGACCAAGAGTCTGTAATTTAATAGTAATTACGTTCTTGTCGCCCAAGAATTCTTGCTTCAGAATCTCCCATGCTTGAGTGGAGGTGCTAGCTGCTGCAATTCTTGGAAAAATTTCTTCATCAAGGGCTTGTTGAATGAGGAACAGAGCCTTTGCATCCTTCTTACAGGTTTCTCGCAACCGTTGATCAGGCTCAGTTGGATTTGTGTCTTCAAATCCCTTCTCCACCAAGTCTCACAGCTCTTGAGACTTGAACATGGTCTTCATTTTGAGGCTCCAGAAGTGATAATTTCCCCCTTTGAAGACTAGAATTAGGGGCAGAGCAAAAAATTGGTTATGTTGCTTCCCATGACGGAACTCTCTTTTCTCTTACTTTACCCTTTGTCCAGATAAAGACCCAACCTGGCTCTGATACCAAAGAAATTGTTGGGAACAAAGAACAGAATTCTAATTTGAAAACAAAGCCACTTCGAATTCAATTTTCTTCATACAAAAAAACAACATCAGAGGTCCAATATATATAGACTTACAGCTGAATTAACCTTAGCTAAAAATAAGCAACTAAATTAGAAAGTGGAAAAACATGGCTCACTAACTCAAAATAGTGCCTAACAATTTGGAAGTAACTCACCCATTAAGTCCACTAACATAATGCCTAACAATTAGGAAGTAAACCACCCACTAAGTCCACTAACACAATGCCTAACAATTAGGAAGTAAATCACCCACTA
Source organism: Nelumbo nucifera (assembly GCF_000365185.1). The sequence goes on along the minus strand of NW_010729122.1, from coordinate 762,377 downwards.
CGTCCACTTAGTTTGAAGCACTATCAACAGCACGAACCCGGTTGTACTGAACCTGTAATCCCATAGAGTATGTACTTCTGAGCATCCGAGCTTCTTCTCTTGTTCATAACTACCTTGTATTTGACAGCCTGGAACTGCAGACAATAACCATGGAAGTTAAACCATTTCTTATTACACCCTAGAGCTACAGAGTTTGTGAAAACTTGAAAATTTTCAGCTAAAGGAACCCATCTCTAGTAAAGTATTAAACATTACCTTCAGAAATATGGGCAGAGTAGGTACTGTCTTAATTTTCTTCCAACTGCAGGACTTTTTATCCTACTCATAAGATGAAGGGAAGTCATCTACAGCATTCCCATCTGGTGTTGAATGCAATTTTCAGTGCAAATTGGTTCCCAAAAAGTATCTCCATTGGCAAAGATAAAAAAAGGAAAATAGTAAGTAGTAGTGGAAGCACTATAATTAATTGAACACTTGATGCAGGTTTGGTGATTCCATTTTTATTCCAAGGTTTTTCTTCTTTCCTGTTTTATTTCCATCCTCAGGTTCACCATCTACCAGTCCAATTATGCTCTTACTTTTGTTGCTGGCTTTATTTGAGGATATAGGGATAGATTCTTTCATCATCGTCTCCTTGATGCAGTCTTACCAGTATCATTAAAATTAATCCTGCTACTGCTCAGCTTTTGTCACTGCAGCAGATCCTTGTTTCACCTCCATATATATGTGAGTTCTATTAACAGTAGACAGAAGAATGGAAATGATAAATAGATTAAATATAACTAAGTTTTTTTGAATGGTAAATTTTGACTGTATTAAAAGTATTTTCATCTCACAGGAACCAAAACAACTGAATGAAATGTAAATGTTGCCCATGAAATGGTGATGACAACAGCTGCAAACTTTCAAGTGTTTGTGGCTTCCACAAAAGCCCAATATTTTATAATAGACAAACGGGTAGAGGAATTACACAACAAAGAATGGATGCATGCTTATTTCAGTCGAAAGCTGTACAAAAAGCAACAAAGGAGAAACACTGATCCAATACCCATTGGCAGACACTGAGGTTCAAATGATGTCAATCTTAATATTGAGCTGGGCACTTGGCAGCATGGCTGCCGGGCAAGCACTCCAGAAGCCACTGGTTTAAGCAAAACATGTGATAGCTCTAGCTACAATCCAGCTTTCCCATCTCATTATCAGCATCATATTCTTGAATGATTTCCAATCTTAGTATGCTGCTACAGCAGCCATGCAGACAGGGCAAGCATTCTTCTGCAGAAGCCAGCTTATGAATGGCTGGACCAGGTCTCTAGGACGGCGGTCTTTGTCTCTTAGGCTAGCGTTCATGACATAGGGCGGCGCAACTATAGGTGGCGGCCAATGAACCGCTGGCTTAGGCCTATACCGGCAGTTTATAAGTCTATGTCGGTGGTTCAGCTAATGCCGGCTTAGCCGGTTTTTCTTGTAGTGAAAAACACCTGAACTTTTACATTCACTTTGGCTCATTCAGCTATTTAAATTTTTTTCTAATCCCAAACTATGCTATTCTTATTTATTTGAATATGATTCAATTAATTTTCTAATATAACCTTGAAGCCCTCTTGGTTGCTCCAATAGATCTTTACATATTTTTAGCTAGATTCAATTTTCAAATGAATTGGTAGAGATTTTGTTTTCCTAATAAATTTCTAGTTTCCTTTGGTTTTCTTAAATTATTGGGAAAATGAGTGGATAATTTTTATATTTTAAGATGAAGAGAGACATTCATATGAGTGAAATGAATAAAAAAAAACTTTATTTTCTATACCAATGAAATGATTCTTGTTATTTTAAATCGTATTTTTGATCAATTAGGACTTAAGAGAAAAGGATAAGAGAATTAAGAAAGTTTAAGTGGATATTTTGATAATTGGACGAATTCTGTCATTAGACTTAATGGTCAGGGGTATTTGTTGCAGTGTGAATGTTCAAAAAGGTTTTTTTGTTGCAAATGAAAGTTCAAAATCAAAACTATAAGAAAAGAGGATTCTATGAAAATGAAACCTTAATTAGGGGAGGTTTTTATATTTTATCCTATAAATTATTAAAAAAGAACAATGAAGGGGTATTAATCTTTTTCAAGGGTGGGTTGAAGATATTTTTAAGGACAAGTGTCAAAAAAATTTTCAAGTGCTCATTGAACTACTGATGGGATTCAGTCACTGCAACGCCCTTTCTAACAATTATTATAGCCTTGCATTGGAAATATCTCCCAAATAAAAAATGTTTCCAATGCAAGAAAGAAAAGTTTTGCAGTGACTGAAGCCGATTTCTGAACTTACAACGTAATGCTTACCTCATCCGAACCCGTTTCGATGACTCCATATTTCCATCAGCTCATTTGTTTTTGTCGTGAATACTCAAATATGACGTTTGTTAGTTTGTAAAATACTAATGGATACATGTGATTATGATTCAGACTGTTTGCTAGCCCTGGCCACTTAGGATTCGGAACCATCGGATTCGTGAAAAAGAGGGAATCTATGACATGGCAATCCAAATAAGATTATAATCCGACGGTTAACGTAGTGCAGTCCGATGTAACCATTTTCCCAGCGTCTCTGCCATTCTGCTTAATTTAGATTCACGCGGTAATGGTGTCAAATTAACACCAAAGGGAAGAAAACAACTCACATTGTACATACTCAAACAGTCACTGAAGGTGAAGGAAGGGCGAAGGACGAAGGTCCCCCCACTCCTCTCCCTCTCTCGCAAGTCGCATCTCATCTCCTCCGTCGCCCACCCTTTTAAATGTTCCCTACAGACAACATGAGATCAGATTCCAATAGCCCCTCTCCTTTTAAATGGCCTTAAATTCTCTGTGAATTTTCTCAGCCACCCACTATCCCCTCCCCTCTCTCCCTCTCGGACTCCAGACGAAAGAATTAAACCACCCGACCACAAAAAGCGCAACAGAAATCACCAAACACGCAGCAACAACCGATCGAGAACAAAACAAATACAGTCATGGAAGGGATTATCTCTTCACCCACGCGTTCAACCTCGCCATCTTCCTTACTCTTCGTTTGTCAAGAAACCCCACAGAAAACCCTTCAAGAACGACTTCGATTCCTCGTTCAAAGCCGACCGGAGTGGTGGGTTTACGCCATTTTCTGGCGGACTTCTAACGACAACAATGGCCACCTAGTTTTGGCCTGGGCTGATGGCCTTTTCCGAGGCACCAGAGATAGAGCCTCCTCATCTTCTAGATACAGCAACAGACTTCAATGTCAACAACAGAAACTAGAGATTGACTGGGAGCGAAAGAAGGTGATGAAGGGAATTCAAGCCCTTATCAACGACATCCCAGACATCGACGCCTCCGTGGATGGAGATGTCACCGATGCCGAGTGGTTCTACATGGTGTCCATAACCCGGTCATTCAACATCGGCGATGGACTCCCAGGCAAGGCTATTAGTTCCGGCTCTCCGGTCTGGCTGACCGGTGCCCAACAGCTTCGGTTTTGCAATTGTGAGCGTGCTAAAGAAGCTCTGGTGCATGGAATCGAGACTTTGGTGTATATCCCAATTTCATCTGGAGTGCTTGAATTGGGTTCTTCGGACACTATTGCAGAGAACTGGGGTCTTGTGCACCAAGCCAAATCCCTGTTTGGATCTGATGTTATCAGTCCAGTCCCAGTTGCAGTCTCACTCCCAGTCCAGGAACGAAGTCCAAGCCAAGGGGGTTTGATACCGTTTCTCGATCGAGATCTGTCGTTCCCAGATATTGGGATAATCAATGGGGAGAGAGGAGAAGGAATCCACCAAGAGAGACACCGACAAGAAGCGAGGACAAAGAAGAACGGGGAAACCACTACCACTATTACGATGACGACGGCTCCAGCACCACCAGCAACACACTCATCTTCCGTCGAGTCGGAGCATTTCGACTCCGATGCCCTTCTCATCACTTCGGCAGATATGGAGAAGAGGAGACCAAAGAAGAGAGGAAGAAAGCCAGGGAAAGGGCGAGACATGCCGCTGAACCATGTGGAGGCGGAACGACAGCGTCGAGAGAAGCTCAATCACCGCTTCTACGCGCTGCGAAGCGTGGTCCCAAACGTGTCGAGGATGGACAAAGCATCCTTGCTTGCAGACGCGGTTTCCTACATCAATGAGCTCAAGGGAAAAATAGAAGATCTGGAGGGGCGACTGGGTTTGGGAAGACACTCTAAGAAAGTGAAGATGGAAATGGATGATCATCAAAGCACCATTACCACCGCTACCACTGTTTTTGACTACGGCCAAACAAGATCTTCCTCCATTTATGGTAGTGGTGGACTTATAACCTCGATGGATGTAGAGGTGAAGATTCTGGGAACGGACGCATTGATCAGGGTCCAATCGGAAAATGTGAACTACCCGTCGGCAAGACTCATGGATGCACTTCGAGGGCTTAAACTTCAAGTACATCATGCAAGTGTGTCCAGTGTCAAGGAATTGATGCTTCAGGATGTTGTAATTAGACTTCCCGATGGGGTGAAGAGCGAAGAGGGCTTGAAAACAGCCATCCTTAGGAGGTTGGAGAAAGAGTAGCAGTAGTAGATTCTATCCATTAACTTACTGCTTACAGCATCTGTGTTTTCTTTTCCATCAGCCCTTATGTTCATCTTTTCCAACTTCTGTTTCTTCCCCCTTTTCGTGCCTGTTTCTCATCACTGTATATGTATGGACGTGTAATAAATTTAATAATAATTAATTAATTGAGAAAATAGAAATGGCATCTCTTGGATGAGTTCGGCTTGGGTCATTAAAATAACGGTTCGAATACCATTCGACTAGATATCATGGTCCACTGCCTGAACCTTCAATTTATCCCAAACATTTGATTAGATCCTTCCATTTCTCTAAAACATTTATCCCAACTTTTAGACCTAAAGCCCCTAAATCCACCATTAAACTTATCTGATAGCCCTGATCAACCCCTATCTACACTTTTACCCTTAGATCAGACTCAAAACCTCTAGAAATACCTACTTATAAAATTTCAGCTCAAGATTCTTCCGTTTATCCCTTTATCAAGCAAGGATTCCATTTCAATGCTTCTCGTTAGCCTAAACATTCAAAACCCAGATTCCCTGAATTTTAACACATTCGAATCTATCAAACCACACCATTAAACTCTGGGTACAACAGCACACTTGCCCATAAAGTTTCAACCCAAGATTTTTCCGTTTACCCCTTCATCAAACCAAGATTCTATTTTGGACCCTCTCATTGATCCAGATTTCTACGATCTTAACCCTTTAGACCGATCAGACATTACCATCAAATCCCAGACACTCAAAAATACCCACTTATAAAATTTCAATCCACAATACCATTGTTTGCCTTTTGGTCACACATAGATTCTGTTTCGAGGCTCTAGATTGACCGAATCAGATCTGGACCCCTTTGGCCCAGATTCCTTTTCCAGATCTGCCCGATCTGAACCCCTTTGGCCCAATCTAACCCCACCAATCAACTCAAAATGTCAAAAAACCTCACCCTACCAAATTTTAGTAAAAAATACCCTCATCTACCCATCAATCTAGAAAGAAATCCACATATAAACACTGTTGATACATTTCTATAAGTGTGAAATGTGGTGGCTCGTTAAATGGAAGGTGTAGCCAAATGTAATTATTCCTCAATCATATTTAACCCATATTGAATCGAAAGATTGGTGGTGCAGTTTCATGCTTTGGAAGATGAGGCGGAAGAGCATGAAGCCACTACTTAATTAGCATATGTGGAAACTTCACTTAATAGTGCATCACATGAAAATCTACATGTAGTCTAGCCCATACAGCACTGGGACAAGTTAAAAACAAATGATACGCAGTACTTTCATCTTCCATGTTACAAATGATGCATTGGCTATCAATATCCTTTAATATTTTGAGTTTATCTCTTGTAGATAGCCCATCTTTCCGATGAAAATTTGAAATTGAGGGAATCTTAAGATTCTAACTATATATTCGTGGAATTATATGATAAGAGGTAGATGGCAAATCTCTTGTGAAGCTTTTGTAGGAAGATTTTATAGTACAGAAGTGTGAATTATAGTGTTTTCAAAGGAGCTAATCATGACTAAGTTGTAGGATTATCAATGTGTTGGGTTGGGTTAGAACTGATTATTAATTGGGACCAAAAGATAGACCCAAAACCATTCTGATTAATACTTAGGTCAAATCTAACTTCCATCCTTTACTTGCCAATACAATGTCACACTTCAGGAATTTAGCCACAGCTAACGCAACTCAAATGGGGTTTAATCCGAATCTAGTCCATTAAACACCCATAGTTATAGGTATGGGGTATGGGCTCCCCCTATCCCATAGCCCTATCGAAAATAAGTAAAATACTAATTACCTATACTTTGGGGGTTAGTGACACTTTGGTCCTTAAACTTTAATTTGTAATAGGGTGAACTATACTATCCAACACTTTGTTCTTAGCATATTATCATTCCGCTGGTTTTGAACTTCATGAAACCATTTGCCTTCTTTTTTATTATTAGTTAGAACTAAATACTATGGATATAACTCTTTCAAATATCATCGATTTTCTTTTATGTTCTCTCTCTAGGGTATCTAGAGGTTTCCTCGAGTTTCTTCTTATCATCCACCTTCCATTGTCCATCTTCTGCCATTGGTCTCTTTTTGGGGTGGCTCCCTTTGGGGAGTTACCCTTCTCCCCTTTCTTTTCTTCCCACTATCTCCCTCTCTTTTCCTTTCTTTTGATTTTTCATTCTTGTCCCATTGCCCCATCTTTCTTTTCTCTCCATCATTCTTTTCCTTTATTCTTTTTGTTTGATTTTGGTACAAAAGGATGGCTCTTCCTTAATTTGTTTGATTTTGGTACAGTGGTCATCACTGCTGCTCTGGATTTTGCCATCCATGGCTGTTTCCCGATTATATTCCACCAACTTGTTGGTGATTACAGTTTTTTGGTGACAGTTGTAGAGTGGTAAACATGAAAGTACGAGTAGCTCTCAGTGTGGATGAAAGTTCGGGGATCAAATCATTACTACTTTTACAACCCCAAATTACGAGTGGGTGGTTAGTCCTCAGTAGTTTGCCCATTGTTGCCTCAAGAAAAAAAAATCTCGATGTAAGTGTAGTCACAGCATAGGAATATTGTGGTCCTCAGATGGTAATAGTATCTGCTCATCACAAACTGTGCCTCACATCGACCTCACAGGACATTTTCTACTTGTAAAATTTTAATTAGGGGAGATGTTCCAAATGCACGGCTGACACGTTGTGTGAGGTCGGTGTGAGGCACGCCCTGTGACGAACAGATCCGAACTCCCTCAGTTGGACGTAGAGTCATGGCTGAGGATCTACCATTTACCAGCCCCATATCAGTGCGAGTTCGGCTTCAGTCCAAGCAGCTTAAGTCAAGGCATAGTTTGCGCAAAAGGAGGACATGCCACACGTCCTCCAATTTGTGTAAACGTTTTAAGATTGCGGGGGGTTTCATGCCGTTAGCTTGCAAGTTGCAAACAGTCCGCTCCTCTCCTCTCCTCTCCTCTCGCTCAAGTCGCAGGTTCTCTTCTCCCTTTCTCTCCCCCCATCCACCCAACGACGACTTAACATTCTTTAACCCGGAAACCAATCGCTGCTCGGGTACATTCTCCTCTAATCTTGCACAAAGTGGGCAAGGAGGGTCATGTTTCTGTGTCTTCGGCGTTGTCTACTCCAAGCACTCAGCATGAAAAACATGACGGCATGAATGAACTCCAGCAACTGGCATGTCTCCACTTCTAACAACCCTGCAAGAACTCCAAGGTGATCTTTGAGACTCACACAATCCGCATTTGAATCCTTCCTATGGATTGCATGAAGGTGCAAAACATTCGGAATCCAACTACTCAAAAGCATCAGTGAAATCAATGTTGCTGCTAGCAAGGTTCAAAATATCGATGTATCGGGCGTATGGGTGTATCAGGTGAATCGATACTGTTCTTTTTAGTTTTTATTTATTTTTTTTCTGAAATCGGTTCAGGGGGCCGGTTTAGGTCTTCTCCACCCCTGACCGGTCAGACCCCCAATCCACCCACTATAGGGGCGTATCAGAGGGGTCCCAAAAAGATACTTTGAACCTTGACTGCTAGCACTGCTCCATTGAAGTGCTTCTCTTTGGGGAGTTGTAGCACCAAATTCAGAAAAGCCAGAAGTAGAATGAAACTCTGCAAGATTTTGAGCATATTTCATATCAGAATGATGAAACATGCTGTTCTCATGAACAGTTGGCTGATTAACACAGTTTCCAGGGGCAATGGCTCCATAATCTTCCCTACCCAGAGTTAAGGTCGAAAAAGATAGAGTGAACAGGCTTGGACATGAAAGAATAACGACGATGTGAAGAAGCATGTGCCTTGGTAATGGGCTCATATTCACTACCATCTGAATAGGTTGAAGTGGATCCTGCACTATACGGGATAGCTGAAGATCCTTCCATTTAACGGTGTAAAAGTTAAGGGCCCCTATGTTGGCTTTTGTTATACCTCTCAGTGTCACAAATACATAATCATCAGCACTGGCTCTTTGCACTGGTAGTGGTGTCCACTGTTCGGTCTGAAAACTATCTGATGGACTACTAAAATATGATCCAAAACCATCAGATGCAGAATAATGATGATGAGAAAATTGGTCACTTCTCATCCACTCTGCTTTTACTGTTAGATGAGATAGAAGACCCATATAGCTGAACAACATTATTTGATCCATATGGAAGACCTTCAGATTGGAACCTGTGATCCCATCTTCTGGATAAGGGTGGTGAAAAACTTGTATTAGTTCACCAATACGGTTCATTGGGACCAATGGACCATTCTCCACTGGCTGCATTGGATCCATGTGGCCTTGCAACCACACAACAAAGCGACCCCATCTTCATCAGGCATACCCTTACACCAGGTCTCATTGATCAGAGGACACTGAGTGTCGGTAATTAAACAGAGTCGAAGGAGATGGTGCTATGCAACAGCCGAAACTTTGAAGACACAAAGGGCTAACTAATGGGCTAGCTATGGGGTGAGGAGTAATCTTTAGGAAACTTTGATCTTTTTAATTAATTTCATCCAAGGAGTGAAGGACCAATTACTGCACGTACCTCTTGATAGTGGTCAGTAGTTCAAATGTCTCATAGTCTGGTTCAAATTGAAGGTTGATAGCGCATTGGACTTGGGTGGGAGGGAGACGGAGACCACATGGCATGACGGGCCCTGCATGCCTGAAATATGCAAAGCCCCGTCTTACAAGTTCAAACTTCAAAGGACTCTGATTAAGAAAATGCTTTGAGTAGTTGGATTCTGAATGTTTTGCACTTTAATGCAATCCATAGGAAGGATTCAAATGGGGATTGTGTGAGTCTCAAAGATCACCTTGGAGTTCTCGCAGGATTGCTAGAAGTGGAGATATGCCGGTTGCTGGAGTTCATTCATACTGAGTGCTTGAAGCAGATAACGTCGAAGACACAGAAACATGACCCTCCTTGCCCACTTTGTGCAAGATTAGAGTTGAATGTACCCGAGCAGCGGTTGGTTTCCAGGTTAAAGAATGTTTTTCATGCTGAGTGTTTGTCGCCGGCGGTAATAGTTGTTAAGTTGCCATCGGGTGGATGGGGGAAGAGAGAGAGGGAGAAGAGAACTTGCGACTCGAGCGAGAGGAGAGGAGCGGACTATTTGCAACTTGCAACCTAACGGCGTAAAGCTCCCCCGCATGCTTCAAATGTTTACACGAATTGAAAGACGCACGCGTGGCGCGTCCTTACGCGCGAACGGTGCATTGACTGAAACTGCCTGGACTGAAGCCGAACTCTATCAGTGCAGTCAAGTGGGGTTCAAAGTCCCACAGCACATCCCCGCCGTGTATTGCGGGGGGCTGATTTGAACTCAAATAGTGGAACGGGACGGGAGCCTCGTCCCACGTCCGATTGATTTCCCTCTCGCTCCCGATGGGCGAAAGGCGATAGCCGATAAACCATTTTTTTTGTTTGTTCTCTCCCTCTAATTAAGACTAATCTTATAATTGAATTCTTATTCTTGAAAGCAAGGCGACGCGAATTCTCTCTCTCATTCCCATCTATTTCTCCCCCCCCTTGTCAGCGTATTTTTTGTACTTCCCTTCAAATGCCCTTGCAATCGTAAGAAATCTCCCCAAACTGAGTGAAAGAAAAGTAGGCATCTCTCTCCTTCGGCAGTCAAAATTAGGTTATTCGCCTTCGTATTCTCAAGTCTCAGTCCTTTCTCTATTTCGTTTTATTTTCACGTTCAATCTCATTGAAGTAGCTTTACCGGTAAATGCTCTGGTTCTAGGGTTTCTGCAAAACTTGTATAAAAGAACAGTAGGGTTTTCAATTCGCAGGAAGCGCATCGCGTTACCAATTATATCCAACCTCAACTTAAAATTCGTCGAGGAAAACAGAAATAGATAGAGAGAGATAGAGGAGTTTCTGATTTGATGGAAGCTGCGGCCGGAGTTGCCGCAGGGCGTGGCAGTTCGCTATCAATGCCTTCTTCTCAGTCTGCCAGGAAGGAATGGCGGGCCGTTTCCGATCATCATTCTGTTCGGAATGTCGCAAATGAGGTTAATATTCCTTTCGTTCTACCTCTCCATTTTCCTGCTTTCTGTTTTCGTTCTTTTGTTGTTAAGTTGGACGTGATTATTGGACAGGAGTTGGAGCGGTCGAAGATGGGGCAATCCGATGAGAGAACAATATATGAGGTAAGGTTCATGTTCTAAGTACTAGGTTGCAATTTGTGATTCCTTTTTCTCTGTGTCTATGTGTCTGTGTATGCATGTTTAGGACTGAGCGCAATCATGTGTTATGCAAGGTGCAGCAGGGAACAGGGCCACTTGATGTTGACTTCTGTTCGATTACCGTGGATGGAAGCTTGGACAATGACATATTGCAGAAACGTCTTCATGGTGTTTCCAGACAGAGGGAACAACTGCAACAGATGGAAATCGAGCTTAGAGCTCAGCTAATAGCTAGATCCGAGATAACGGAGGTGCAGACTAGCTTTGATGCTCGGATCAAAGAACATACTAATGTTGCCGCCAAACTAAAGGTATTAGTTGTTAACTTGTTATAGACCCATTTATTTGCCGTCTACATGTGGAGATATTTATAAACCATTTCCCCGAAAGTTGGACTCAATTGGATAACTTGTTGCTTCTTACTTCTTAGCATTCTACATCACTCATTGAGGGAAAATCGACTACATATTTTATGCTGTTCTCCTTTCTTATTTTAAGTGCTATAGGTTCACGAACGATTTTTCTTGCTTTTATGCTACTTCCATGGACCTCTAAAATCATCTAAATGCAAGTCCAGTGCTGTTTATAATGGCTGTTGTTATTATCGTTGTTTCTGCCACTATTGTGACTTCATGAGTGAAGTTGTTCAAATTTTGTAAACGACTTGCAAAATGATATTCAGGGATTCTTATGCTTCTGTCACCAACTCAAATCTTGCCTTCATATACTATCTTATTTTCCTGCGAGAGGGAATATTATCATTCATTCCTCCCGTCTAATGTGACTTATTTTGATTGTGTAGGATCAACTACAAGAAAGGGAACAAACCATACATGAATTGCAAATGAAGTTGGAAGAGAAGGATAGAGAGTTACAGGCAATTAAAATTGACAATGAAGCGGTTTGTTGAGCATCTGATTATTTACTCCCTTGATTAACTTCCTGTCTGCTTCGAAGATTGATTTCTTATTTCCTGTCATTTTCTTATTTTTGACAGGCCTGGGCTAAGGAGGACCTTCTTAGAGAGCAAAACAAGGAGTTGGCAACCTTCCGGTATGAACTTGTGACTTTATGATGGCATAATTTCATTTCTACATTCACCAAAACCCACAGAAGCATGTCTTCAGCAGTTGCATAGCCCCCTGCCCCATCCCAAATGTTAAGGTCATGTTATGAAGTAAAATTATTTTCAAGATGATTTTCTTATATAGCGTACATTTTGATATGAAGTGGGATCATTATATTTGTTTGCAGGAGAGAGCGTGATAACTCTGAAGCTGAAAGAGTTCAACATCTCAAACAGATACATGACCTCAAAGAGCATATTGAACAAAAAGAGAGGCAGTTCTTTGAATTGGAGGAACAGGTTTTTTTACTTAGCTTTTTTGGATGCACTTCTGTTATGCTCTTTGGAATTCAATTTAACACGTTACATCAAGTGAGCTGTGCTTAGTGTTCCTTGCCATCCTTCATTGGTTAAACAATTAGGGATGCAAACTGATCAAATTGAATTGGGATAGGGGTATAGCAGGATTTGATTTGATAAGAAATGCATGGTGTCTGGATCGATTAGAATCCGGTGGATATACATATTTTCTATTCAAATTCAATTCGATTTGACAACGGAGATTCAATGCTTAACTGCAACTAGACAGACTAGATACATATTCAATTCTTTTTAACATTTCAAGTCAATACTCAAAAACTGCACCCAATGAAGTCACACAGAAGAAAACTCTGTTTTGCAGAAACCTAAAACAGAAAAATAATGCTTTTGAAACAAAAATACAGTAACAGCATCCAATTAACTCACTCAGAAGAAAACTCTGTATGCAGAAATCTAAAAGACTATAGCAGAAAAATAGTTTCACTGGTGCAAGAGATATGAGAGAGGGGGGGGGGGGGGAGAGGGAGAGGAGAGTGGAACCTGGCAACTTGCAGCCTGTGCTACATCCGGCGCCAGCGGTTCTATGCCTCCATTGTCATTTCTAAGAATTAATGAAAGCGAAGGGGAAAGATAATCAAAAGAAGTCTGATTAATTAACAGATCAAATTTATTTGATCTGATTCAATTTGTTTAGCATAAATGGATTCAAATCTGGCAAGTATCAGATTAAATTCGAATTTGAATCAGATCAAATCCAATTCATTTGCATCCATAAAAAATGCAATGGATGTGTCACTTAAGTTTAAGATACCTTTGTATGGCATTGTTTGGTTGGCTTTGTCAGGGATGGTGCAGGCATAGTTCTCAAGGTGATGCCTAGGCAACAAGGCACGCTTGGAGGCTCACCTCACCGAATTGCCAAAAAGTTTTGTAAATTGTGTTATAAAACGCCTTTACATTCTTAATTTTTTGAGATTATATTTGTAAGATAGACATTATTAACCTGAAATATTCATTTTTTGTGTTTATATACTAATTTCTTTTTATTATTTTTTATTTGTTAGGGTTTAATCAACACAAACATTGCTAAATGCTGTTTTGAACCCTCAAAGACTTCAAAACCTGAACCAATAAGTAAGGAGCAACTTAAAATTTTGTCTAATCAACACATTTTCTTCTTCCACATCTTCTTCTTCTTCTTCTTCCATCTCTTCTTTTTTTCTTTTCCTATAACAAAAATAGGGGTTCAACCGCTATATTTTTTGAAATTTCTTTTCTTTCTTCTTGTAAATATGTTGATTTTCTATACTTTAGCATGAAGTTTATACTTTCTCATGAAAATTATGGATAATTATTAAGGAAGTAATTGATCAAAAAAATTATTAAGGAAATATGGTTATTGAACCTAGGGAACTACCCTACGATATATGTTGTTTACTTGAAAAATCCATCGCCTAGGTGACTAGGTGACTAGGCACCCCCTGTCACCTAGCCTCACCTTGGCACCTAGAAAACAATGGATGCAGGGAATAGGTTCTCCCTTTAGTGCACCAGGGTATGAAAGTTAATTTCTCTTGAATGCATATATAGATGGATAGGCTTAAGATATCAGTTATATTTACATGTTCTGGCAAACTAGGGGCATCTTTCCCAATGAGAGCTATTTCTCGGAAAATTTCTTTTTCTTTAAAAAAGACTGCACATTGAAGCATTTTAACTACATTTTGGAATTCAACTTTTATCATTGCCTTTTTATCTGAATATGTGATTGTCTTTTCATAAGAAAACTTTTTGTAATCAAGCATCAGCCTGAATTCAGGTTCTAAAAATGTTATACATCTCATTTTATGTTTAATACTTTTATAATTTCTTAAACTTTTTTCTTTTATCAGATTGTTTATTTCTTAACTGAAGAGGTACACTGTCTTTAACTGTTTAACATTGACCCATTTTACAGCATAGGGTTGCACAGGAAACTATACTATACAAGGATGAGCAAATCAGGGAGGCAAATGCTTGGATTGCACGCGTTCAGGAAATGGATGCCTTGCAATCAACAACCAATCATTCATTACAAGCTGAGTTACAAGAACGTACAGAACAATTTAATCAGTTTTGGCTTGGTTGTCAAAGACAGGTTGCTTTTATGTTCATCTTTGAACTCATTAAAGCATTCTCTCCCCCAGTTTGTGTAATATATGCATGCCCTTAGGTTTTGATGGGGATGAAATTGTGTCATTTACTTGTTCTTTTACACTTATGTCCTATTCTGGTTAAATGTTGGTTTATACTAAAAGTGGCTGACTTTTTTTTATGTTATGTTTGCTAGTTTGCAGAAATGGAGAGGCTTCATTTGCATACCATACAACAGCTTCAGTTAGAGTTGGCTGAAGCAAGAGAAAAGAGTGGAGTATATAAAGATGAGTCACACATTACTCATGCAAATTCAAAGGATGTATCTCAATTTGGACAGAAGAAGGGGGGGAACCAGCTCAATGTAATTGAAGGTGGCACTGCAAATGGCAACTGTAGTGGCCTGCCAAATGGAAATGTAGAAAACTTTCCTCCTTTTGTTACATCTGGAAATGCATCAACCAAGGTAGATTCAAGTCAATACACTGTTGAAGATTACTCTCTGATTTGTTTTTGACATTCTTATTGTCTCTCCTGAATTGTATACATCAGTTGGCATGTGCAAATCTCTAGGATATTGATACTTATCCTTTTTTACAAGTAACAGGTGATGTGCATATTGCAATACTTGTGAAATCTGGAAGCTTGTCAAATGATTTTTAATATTTATGGATGAACTATCAAATCTAATCTTAATATTTATGTAAAAAATTATTTTTATTTTTTAATAATTTATAAAATAAAATGCTAAAAATAAAATATTTGTCTTAGTAATTAAAATTTTACGGATATGCATATGAAACATATTTTAGAAATTCTAATGGATCTGAATTATTTTTAAATTAAGATTATATATTTCCATAAATTATTAATTAATACTTTAATTTATAATAACACCAATATATTTACTATTTACAATAAATAAAAATCATTTACAAAATTAACTTGTTTTTATTAGTGAATTTTAAGAAGGTAAATAGTCGTTAGCTAGCATAGTAAGAGGTTAAGATTAACTTGACTTGTTTATCTGTTAATATACAAAAGTAAAGATCATAAGTAGAAAATAATTTATTTATTAATTAAAATATAATGGTTTTATATCAACTACTATAATATGACCTGTCATATTGATTGTAAGTAGAAAATAATTTAATATGACCTGTCATATTGATTGTAATGTATTTCTTCATATAAACTACTATAATATGCAGTTTCCTCTAACCTCTATGTATCCAAACATATCCATATCTTTCCACCATATTCATGCGTATCCTGATATGTATCCATATCCAAGCTTCCTGATGCAATAGACAATACCGATACTTTGAACCTTGCTCCAAGTGTACAAGATTTTTCCCTTTGAATGATGAAACACAGTCATTGATCAACTTGGAATCCTAACATTTTAGTAGCTTTTCCAAAATTTTTTGAGTTGTAGTTGTTTAGATGGTTTACTAAATCATATACATTGGTTTCTTAGTTTTCTTGCAAGTTGCAACAAGTGAAGTTGGTGGCACACCTTTCTCTTGCTATGCAAGGTTTTAAAAACCGACCCGGAAACGGAACCACTTTGGCCTCCGGTTTCTGGGTCAGCAGTTCAACCATCTGGGTTGAATGGGTCAATGACCCATGATGTCATAACTATGATAATAAATAAACATATATTTAATATATATTAAAAAGTAGAAAATAAAATAGAATATACATTACATCTGCCTCTGGTTGTCGGCTTCAATGGAGGTTTCTGCCACTGATCAATACTTGATGGCCTGCGCAAGAAAACCCCAATGTTGCAAAAAAAAATGAGATACTAAAATGCAGAATTTGAGAATGAATCGGAAAAAAAAAACAGAAATCAAATGATTACCTGCTATTGGCACTGCAATCCCTTCCATTGTGGTCACCGGTAGCTGCTGCAAATTGTGGTCATCGGTGGTTGTTTCGAAAAGTAAATTCAGGTGGTTGCCGCCGTTAAAACTTAAGAAGACAAAAAATGAGATTCCACCTCTGGTTGTTGGCATTGCTGCAGAGGTTTGTCCGCCATTTAAACTTAAAACAGATTCTACCTCTATTCAATGGTTTTTGACTAAGTACTGGTTCAGGGTAAGAACAGAACCGGTAGAGTGACTGGTTTCCGGTTCAAACGGTCTGACCGTTTGGGTCAACGGTGGTTTGAAAACATTGTTGCTATGTGTAACCTTTTAATTTGAGTTAGCTGTCACTCAACCATTATCATCCATGTTCTTGTTATCAATATAAAGAAAATGGATCCATGTTTTTTTTCCTATTATTGGCTGTTGTTTCTTGTTTTATATAAATTACGTTTGATGTTATGGGATTTAAGATTGATGGATGCTATTGTATTCAGTGACATGGTTGATGCTCTTTAACATGTAAGAACTTTTTGTTCAGAGGTTTTATTTTTT
Organism: Nelumbo nucifera; assembly: GCF_000365185.1. The sequence continues at coordinate 745,638 of NW_010729122.1, read as the reverse complement.
TATTTGTATGTTTTGATTAATGTTGTAATTTTGTGTTTTTATTAGACTGATCATGCCCCTGGAGTTCCAGTTGTTCAATCATCCATGATTGGCATGGGTGCTTACTTTCCACCTGGACAAGTGACTGCTCTTCATCCTTTTGTTATGCATCAACAAGGTGTACCACACTCCATGTCAGCAGTCAGTTCACATGTTCCTCAGTCTCAAGTGGGCCATTTTCAGCCAATCACTGCAATTTCATCCCAGCAGCATTGGCAAAATCAGCAGGTGATAATAGGTGCAGACCCAGAAGGAATGCTATATGCAATGTTGACAGTTTTCTAATTACTTGTTTTTTCCCTCTCTTTCTTTAGACTGTATCAGAGGGTTCACAAGTATCAAATCAAAATCAACATCAACCTTCCGAAACCGATCAGAACCTTTTGAGGTCTGATGGACATTATGACTATGAGCTTTCTACAGACGGGCAGGTTCTTCCTCCAGATTATCTGGATGCTCACATCAGCCAAAATCGGGAGCCTGGTTCTTTAGTTAATACACCCACTGAAGAAGAGCAGGTGATACAATTACTGCATTCTTTACATATTATGAATTCCTATTCTTAGTGAATGACATGACCCATGAATCCTTTTGTGTATCAGGTTGTTGAGTCAAATGATAGAGGGTATTTGGTTTCCCGACAACCACATCAGAACCTTCAAGATGGCTCTTCTCAAATTCATGACTCATTGAGATTGAATCATCATGAAGAAAAAAGTCAGGTCAAGGTTTGTAATTTGCTGGTGCAGAATACCTGAATTATGTTTTGTTTCACTCCCATGTACAACCACCCACCACCCACCACCCTGAAAAAAAAAAAGAAAGATAAAGACAAAACAGAAATGAGAAAAGGTTTGCTTGTTTTTATAGGGTTGGTTCAAAGAGGGTCCATCTGAATTCTTCGAGATCCATAAATTTTAAGCTAATCTGGTCTTTGCAGGGACAAGATGAGAGCATTGTCTCATCAGTTAACCATCCAAAAGAAGGGCAGAGTCTGTCAATTGAACAACCATGGAACCTTGTGAAAGCATCGGTATCTGATATACCTACCTATCCAGTTGATTCCAGTGAAGCCTTGAATTGCACTGTCAGTGGTGTGGTTGAAGGTTCCACTTCAGCTGGGCAGACTACAAATTTATTGACACCTGCAAAGGTACCAGAGCATACTCTGCTGGATGAAAGATCCCTATTGGCTTGCATTGTTCGTGCCATTCCAGCTGGTTCTGGTGGCAGAATCAGAATTAGTTCAACTGTAAGTTAATTGACTTAATTCACAAATGTTGGCATTACATTTATTTTTTGCTATGAAATCTTATTTATTTCAGAGTTTAATCAGGACTTTTATCTTCGTTGAGCACAGCTCCCTAATAGACTGGGGAAAATGCTTGCACCTCTTCATTGGCATGATTATAAGAAAAAATATGGAAAACTTGATGACTTTGTGGCTGGTCATCCTGAAGTAAGTCTTTGTGTAGCATCCAGTACTTTTTTATGTAATCTTTATTGCATTGGAATCTGACATTGTACTTTCAGTTATTTGTGATTCAAGGGGACTTTATTCAGCTTCGTGAAGGAGCACAGGAAATTATCTCAGCAACAGCAGCAGTTGCAAAAGTTGCTGCTGCAGCATCTGCCCCTTATTCATCATTAATGCCATCTGTTGCTGTTACTCCTATGGCACAGTCTAATCGCCTTAAGAAAGCTCCTTCAATTGATACCAAATCTGTGATAAGTGTTTCAACAGAACATTCTAATACCACTCGTACAGATGTATCTAATAAATCTTCACAATTTCCAGTTGTGGAGAATCAACATCTGAATGGTGTATCTCTTGACATTGTTCAAGGTCTCTCAAATGTAACAGTATTGAGCAAACCTAGAGATGTGTCTGAATCAAATGGTTTGCAATCTGAAGTTATACATGGCAATTCTTCTGTAAATATGTCAGTTGGAAATGGATCAAATCCTGATAAAACAGTTTTGGGTGCTATTCAAAGCAAAGTGTCAAGTAATGGGAGACATGGCATGTATTTTGGAGGGAAGCAGCAGGCAAGGTATTTGGTGATTTTTCATATGATCTCAATGTTTGCAACCTGAGTCTTCAATGTCTTGGGTTTATACTGCAATTCCTTTTAAATTTGCATATAAGGAATCTTAAGTAACTTTGTATTCCTTTGACAGGACCTCTGGAGCTGCCTCAACATCTAGAAGATAGTATGTTCACCGTTTCTCTGCAATTTGTTTTCCATTAAATTTTTGCATGATGACCTCTAGTATTTACTATTGCAGTCTATGTTTTTGCCTTTGTTTTGGTGGATGTGTTACTATGCTGCCCAACTCCCATGTTTTTTGAATCTGCCATTTGATTCTTAATTATTGTTGATAAGTCGAACCATGTTTTTTGAATCTGCCATTTGATTCTTGATTATTGTTGATAGTCAAATGCTGCAGTTATCTTTATGGAGACTCCAGGAAATACATACTGTTCTTTTATTTTGTAGTTTCATTGTTCAATACTTTTAAGGGTAAATTACAAAGACCCCCCTTGTACTATGGCCTATGGGGCATAGTTGTCAAGGCAACGCCTATGCTGGCGCCTAGGCAACAAGGTGCCCTTGGAGGCTCGCCTCGCCCAGTCGCTAAGCAGTTTTGCATACTGTGTAATAAAATTCTTTTATATTGTTATTTTTTTTGAGATTATAATTATAAAATAGACATTATTAAAGAAAAGTATTCATTTATTGTGTTTATAAACTAATTTCTTTTTATTATTTTCTTATTTGTTAGGGTTTAATCAACACAAACATTGCTAACTGCTGTATTGAACCCTCAATGACTTCAAAATCTGAACCATCAAGTAAGGGAAGAACTTAAAATTTTGTCTAGTCCACACATTTCTTCTTCCACATCTTCTTCTTCTTCTTCTTCCACCTTTTCTTTTCTTCTTTTTCTATATCAAAAATAGGGGTTCAGCCCCTATATTTTTTGATATTCTTTCCTTCTTTTTCTTCTCATAAATATGTTGATTTTCTAGACTTAAACATGAAGTTTATAATTTTCTTATGAAAATTATGGATAGATATTAAAGAAAGTTGGTTATGGAACCTAGGGAACTACCCTAGGATATGTGATTTTTACTTCAAAAAATCGCCCACCTAGGCGACAAGGCGCCTCCTGTCACTAAGCCTCACCTTGGTGCCTTGAAAACTATGCTATGGGGTCAGTGACAAAGATCCCCCTGCACTTTTTTTTTGACAGACCCCCCCTGAACCTTGGCTATTAGACAAAGACCCCCTAGTTAAGTCAATGGAATGTGTTAAATTACCAAAATACCCATTTGAACTTTCTTTATTTTCTTTTTATTGCCCTTTTCTCTTAAGCATACCTTCATGCATCAAATCCACATTTTACTCTTCTTTTTTTTTGTTTTTTTCTTTCTTTTCTTTTCTCCCCACAGTCCCTCTCTTCTTTTGTTGGAAAATGTTTTCTTAGCTAAAGTTAGAAGATAACTTCTGTAATAGTGGTCATCCTCCTCATCGTTGGATTGGCTGTTGCTTACCACGGGTCAACCACAAGCTAACCCATGAAACTGGTCTGTGCAAAGGGTGGAAAATGATGACAAACAGGATTTATCGGAGCTGCCATTGGTTTTCCGGCAATGGAAGAACGACAGTCGTGATGAGGCTCCAACCTTTCCATCACTTCTCTTATGGGTCGTGACAAGGACACAAGGTTCCTACCAGGTAATGGTATTATTGGTCATACTCGATGTATTGCTGGGTGAAGTAACATGACATGTAGACAGAACCCTATTGACAATCTGACCGTTTAACATAGATAGTTAAGTTCAGATTAGTGGACCCAACACCTCAATTCTGCTTACAATTCCTATTCCCATTGTCCAATTGTTTCCCTAAAAAAGAGAAACCACTCTCTGAATTTGTAACCAGTGAGATAAAAAGGAAAGAAACCATTCATCTGTACTTGCGGGTACGTTGTGCCTTCTCTATCTTGCATTGGCGGAAGTGAACATCTAGACGAGATGTTCATCTAAGAAGATGAACGGAACTTGATTCCACTGCCCAGAAAATCAAAGCTCTTGAATCTATGATGGGAGATGACAATGTTATAGCAGAGGATGAAACTGAATCACAAAGATTAGATGCAGAAGAAGAAACAGTGACAAGGGAATTTCTTCAGATGCTTGAGGACGAAGAGGATAAGGAGTTTCAACTTGATCAATCTGATATTCCACATTTCAAATTAGGGGGAGCTGAAGAAGATAGTCAGGCTGAATCCTAGGTTTCTTGCATGATCTTGGAAAGGGCCTGGGTTCTGTGGTTCAAACAAGAGACAGTGGTTACTTGGCTGCCGTGAACCCTCTAGACATTTAAGTGTCAAGAAAAGAAACCCCAAAACTTGCAAGGCAGATCTCAAAACCAATGATTCTTCCCTCACAAAAATCCTTGAGTGGGTTTGAGTTCTTTCAGAGGATGGCAACCATTGGTGTTGAAGAACCAAGCTCTGAAATCTTATCTTCAATGCAAATGGATGAATTGATTGGTAAAACTGCAGAACAGGTAGCTTTTCAAGACATTGCTTCAGCAATCATCCATGGGAGGAATAAAGAGAGAATTGCAACAGGGATTTGGAATATGAATGAGGAGCTAGTGACTGTGGATGAGATTCTAGCATTTTCAATGCAAAAGATTGAGGCTATGACAGTTGAAGCTCTAAAGGTTCAGGCAAAGATGACATTTTTTTTTATCAAACTGAAATAACTTTATAAAATGTAGCATAAAATTTTCTACCCAAGAACACAACCCCTGGGTTCCTTGTTTCAACTTCAATACTCGTCTAGCCACAAAATAGGAAATAGGAACTCACAAGACATCCTAGATGGTTACACAAGTGCTAAAACCAAAAAGCAAACAAAAATGCAATTACCCAAACAACACCATTGCCTACCATCGGTTCAATGTCCATATTAGACCTTGATGACATACTTCCTCATTGGATAATACATCTCCCTCTCGGTCTTCAATAAAGCTATGAGACAGTGCCTGATTGCTCGAGTCTTCTTTGACCGGAGATCTAATGTCACATACTTCTTCTTGTATGCTTCTCTTAATGCAGCTTTGTGCTTCTTGGAAATAACGGTAAGCACACGAGCAATGGACAACCTAAAAACCTTAACGTTTAGCCACTCGGAGCAATGGACAACCTAAAAACCTTAACGTTTAGCCACTCGGAGCAATGGACAACCTAAAAACCTTAACGTTTAGCCACTCGGAGCAATGCAAGCTCAGCCTTGAGCAATCTGAGCTGGTTCAGAAGCTCAGTTTTCGATTTCGTTTGGAACTCATGAACCTTAATCTTCACCATTTGATGCAATTTGTAATGGCGAAGAAAGCCTCCCCGCATTGCTCTTATGGCAGAATGTAGGCAGAGATGGCATTTTCAATCGCATCAGTGGGATTTAATTATCAAAAGGGCAGTTTGGGGATTTAAAACTCTTGTAACAATGAAATGAGTTTTTTCCGCTGATAACTGACGGAATGCTAAGCGAAGGGGGTCTTTGTCTAATGGTCAAAGTTCAAAGGGGTCTTTGTCGCAAAAAAAGTATAAGGGGGTCTTTGTCACTAACCCCATTGTATAGGGAGGGTCCTTGTAATTTACCTTATAAGTAGGGCTACAAGTTGGGCTGGCCCCACCTGTGCCTAACCTGACCAGCAGGAGTTGTTGCTTGGGTTGGGCTTGAATTTTTGTGCTCGAATCTGGTCTTAGGTTTTATCCCATTTTATATGTGCATTACTGTTTAAAAAAAGTTGTAGTTCTCGTTATTGTTCATTTATGCCATGTTTTTGGTCAATAATAGCAGTTGAGGTTGAAGTCTGCTTGATAATTGTGATGTTGTTGTAGTGAGAGAGATGAGTGCGGCCAGTGGGGATAGCTGGTGGTCTAATTAGAGTAGGACCCATACTTGATAACATGCTAGAGGATAGCATTCCTATCAATTGTGGACAATCGACCAATGATTTAAAAGGCGCGCCTAGGCGCAAAAGCGAGGTGTATTATAGGGTAGACGCCTCGCCCAGGTCTTAGGCACAACCCTTTCAAAAGGCGTACGCCTAGTGTGCCTAGGCGTGTGCCTAGTACGTCTTGCGCCTCAGCCCAAGCATGTGCCTTTTTGAAAATTTGACGCTTTTTTGCTTTTTTTTGTGTCTAGCGGCTGGTAATGTTGTTCATTCATTACCAGGCGTGCGCCTTTTGGTAATGTTGTTCATTCATTAATCCTAATAAAATATCTTCTTAGAAAGCAATTAAAACTATAAAATCATTATTTTTTTTTGTGTGAGAACTAAGAATCTAAGACTTAACGTGGACTTGTTTGGGCTTGCCTCGAGGGGCGTGGCACAAAGGCAGCTTGTAGAATTAGGAATGTAATATGTTTTACATCACATTAGCTACTTGAAGTAATGCAATTGAGAGAAAAAGAGATTGTGGGTTTTATATCTTTGATTTTATTTTTAAATTCTCATTTGAATATGCTTTACATGTTATATTTATGTATTTTAATTTTAGATAATAGGTTTTTTTAAACATTTATTTTAAAATTTGAGTTTATATTTTTATTAATATTATGCCTAATATTTTTTTATTTTTATTTTTGAAAATTTGGCATTTTTTAATTTTTAGCCTTTTTTTTATTTTATGCGCCTTACTTAAAAAGGCGCATGCCTCGCCTTTGGTTCCTCATGCAGCATCTATCAAAATTTTAGCTTTAAGATGTCCTTTGGGTGGGGTGTGGACATGATGGGAGTTGTATTTCCATGAGTTGAAGAAGTTGAAATATTTGTCCATGCCCTGATTATGTCATCAATGCCTGAACTGTGCGAAAGTCTATCTCTTCTTGAGTCTTGTCTATATTTTGGACACCCTTATATTGTGTTCTTCCCATAGAGACTAAGGGATTGCTACTCTAGTGGACCTCCATACAAATCTTCCCCCTTGGGTCTTGGAGAGAAGGCTATTCTTACAAGAGCATCAATCTCTGTTGACAATGTTTGTGTGCCTATCATCAAAAAGAAATGCTGCCAAATTTTGACACAAGCACCGGAGTTGGCAACAATGCTTTAAATTGTAGAGAAAGCTGAAATGAGTTGAATTGTGAATGTAAATTTATTTTTATTTTTGCAAACTTGCCAAACAATTAAATATTGATATACTAAAAGCTAAATATATATGAGAAAGTGATGTTACCTTATTTTTAATTCATATCCATCATATATGTAACTAAAACAAAAGAATTTACCATTTCTACTATAAGATGTGCCTTAGATTCCTGTTTTTGTGCCCTGCTCCATGACCTGACTTGACATTTGTGTAGAAGAACTTGAAGGGGAAAATTCATTGAGGGTGGATGCAGAGGACTTGCTCCACCCAACCCATTTTCGAATATGGGTCCCATCGAGGGTTTGTGAGACAGTAGACATTGAGAGAGTTTTTTTTTTTTTTTTTTTTTCCGGGTGCACAGTGCACTGGGCACTAGGGTTTGTGGGAGGCTGCTCAAGTTTTGTATTCCATTTCTTGATATGGTGGATTTCTTCTCCTCCCTTGGATGTAGGCTACAGGTCCACATAATCTTTGTGTGCTCTTGAGTTACTTTGTTTTCTGTTTCTCTATTTGCCAATCGTTCTAGATCATTGGTTTGATACAACATGCACAGGAGAAGCCTAAAATGATATAATCAACTTTGAATTGAAAGTCAAATAATTCACATACAATGGGCATATGATGGAAAATAAACTCAATGCCGGGTCACAAATAACATAAATAAAACACTTTCTAGTAAGGGGTTTAAAACAAGTCAAGTCTCCTTGACAAAGCTTAGTATAAACAAAGAAAATGATAACATAGAAAACTAATTCTTAATTGAATTCAACACATATCTTGTTATATTGAGATGACTCAAGGAAATTTGTTCTGTCCTGTTTAATGGTAGTAATTTATGAATTAGGATTACCTCCAAATAATCCATGGTTGCCCAATGTCAAACTCCCTTCGCTTGTGCTGTCTCAGTTTCTCTAGAGGTCTCTAGCTGCCAGAACGACAAATTTAACCTATCAGATTTTCATGAATATCACAGGCATCAATTGGCAGTCCCCAATATGCTCCTGTTTTTTATCATTAGCTTATAAGAGAGTATGCATTTTATATGCAGAGTAATACATGTTTTGTTGTTCAAATCTTAGAGCCAGCCCAGTGTTGCTCAGCCCATTCTTATCTAGCTTAGACTTACAACCAAATTGTTTAGAAGGGTAAGTTAGCCAAACCAGCTTCTGTCTGCTAACTCCTTAAACTAGTGTGTTAGCAGTTGTGATAGAAGACTGAGGGTTCCAGTTATTTTTCTTTCTTTTAAAGGTAAGGAGTGCATTTTATTACTAAAATATCAAAATACAGTATGTAGCCAATTCTGTACCCCGAGACTGTACATCGGTCTATGATCTTCACAAAAAAAGAAAAAAGAAGCCGTCAAAAAGACTCCTTTGAGACTATTAACATTCCAAATAATCACAACGGGTATGATCTCCCATATGCATCCTCCCCTTCATGTTTAGACCAACCAGGTTACAGCATCTTAACAGATCTAGCAGATTCGCTGGTAAGGAGTGCATTTTATTACTAAAATATCAAAATACAGTATGTAGCCAATTATGTACCCTGAGACTGCACATCAGTCTTTGATCTTCACAAAATCTCAGTCCCCAAGCACAGTACGTGTACACTGAGATGATCGCTTGTTTTAACCCATATATAATCTCCAGAGTTTGTTTTCTAGATGGAATTATGGTTCAAATTTGATATTGGTTGGTGAATTAAAACTTATAACTTGTCAGTAGTACATGACATACCTTTAAATGTTTTTTCTACTTTTGGTTCAGCATCATGATTAATTCCCCCTCCCTCTTTTGGCAGGATTTAGAGTGGTTTTCACGAAGACATTTTTTTTGCCAAAATGATTTACTTCGATATCTGGTACCTATATTGGCAACAACATTGGTTGTATCTCGAATGAATGCGAAGATGCAACAGAATGTGGAATGTGGAATGTGGATGGAAATCTTCCTTAAGTTAATTAATCAAGGTATATAATTCTTCCATTGGGATATGGATTTGGTTTTATAATTTTCAATTTCATTGGAAAAAAATATTTTTGTTTCTTTTTGCTTTTTCTTTTTGGCCCTGTTCGCTTTTCGGTAAGTTACTTACCCAGGTAAATGCAGTTACCTGGGTAACACTTACCCGGTAGTGCATTTACCCATGTTCTTTAATTTCTCATGTAAATAAGGTAATGACCATTGTAGCCATAAAAATCCATTATTAAAAGGGGCATTTTTGTCCCATCAAGTGTTGGCAACTTCCCCTAGGTGGGAAAGTTATTTACCCACGTAGGAGATGGGTATCACTTACCCGAGAAAATAAAGTTTCCCTGGTCCCCACATAAATATGAAAAAATAGCATGGGATTCTTGGTCAATGGGAACTAAAATCCCATTGACCAACTCTCCCCTCTCTCAAAATCCAAAAAAAGAACACCCATTTTATGTTCTTAGTCCTCTCTCAATTTCTTAGATTGTATGTTATATTACCAAGAGAGTGAACATACAGTCACAAAGTATGCATGTTGGTCATACATGATATATTATACTTGCTTCCGAGTCTTTTAACCAATTACAGAAACTCCACTTTTCAAGTCCAAGCTGGTTGATTTGAAGATTATGACTTTAGCGTTCTAGAACCCCCTTTCCCCTTGTTCTCAGTTTTCTTGTTCCCTTTTTATATGCTCTTCAAATTGAGTTTTGAATAGAAGGGAGTAGGTGGCAGATCAGGTTCTCTGCCTCCACATTCATAGAAAGTCTTTCCACCATTCGTCAAATCAAGGTCCAAAATATCGATAGGTGATGTGCCGGTAGGGTGTATCGGCCTGTATCGCTACTGTTTTTTTGTGTTTTATTTTTTTATTTTTTTCGAAACTGGTCCAGAGGGACCGGTTTAAGGCTGGTCTACCATCTGAACCACTTGCCGATCCGAAACACTCCCTGTAGGGGCGTATCGGGAAGGCTCCGATATGATATGTATCAGCCGATACGTGAAGAAATTTTGATCCTTATGCCAACCTAACCTAACCCACCCAATTGGGAGTATTTTATCAGTTCACTAAATTTGTTTCGCATTAAACTCCTTAATCTAACTGTGTACCAGTAGTTTGAATGATATAAAATTTACAAGATTCCAACTTGGGTCAATAACAAGCTTGGGGGTCCATTTGTGATGCGACTGTCTCTTCCTCTAGCAATTACACTGATGCAACCCATATGTAATCTCTTTGGCTAAGCATCACTTTTTAAATAATGTGAACCAATTTTTATCTCAGTTGAGCGCTTTTCTGTATGGCTAAATCTTAAGCTTTTGAATTCTTTTTTGTAAAGAAATCATAATGCATTATGATAAGTTTGCTGCTATTTTTGGATTTGCTTGTGGATAGAGCCATCACTTTTTTTTTGTCTTTTAGATTTAAATTTTAAATAAGACAAAAGATATTCTCAACAAAATGGGGATGGTGAAACATCATTTATGCAGGCCGATTCTATATAATTGGTATATATATATTAGAGAGATGAATGAAAAAAAGGTGGAATCTTTATTGGGCCTGTTCGTACTTTTCCGTTGAAATTAAGCTCATCATGGTTCAACAGGAGGAACTCGGCCCCTCATTGGTTCAGTGCTATTTTTGAGTGGGTCGTCCAACAGTAACACCGTGGACGTTTTCGGTGGTAAAAGGTGGAATCTCAAGTGGTGGGTATTGAGGTGGCAAATCATAAGCTGATAAAATCTTCTTATACAGAACAAAAAAAAACAGCTTTCATGAAACTACAACGTCTAATTTTTTATTTGAAAATCTGGCAATCAGGGAGATTGCAGCATTTTTAGGCTGTCAGTTGTTTTAGGTGTATCAGTGTAAAACTCTAATTCCAGTCGGTCATTATTTGTGGGCCTTTGTTTTGAATGTAAGTTATACATGGAAGTAACCCGCCCAATTAACGTGACGCAAGTGTTGAATGACTTTCAACGACTTAAAAAATTGGCAAGTTCACTCGTTATGATCATATGGATACAGATACGCAGTTTTAACTTGAAAATTAACGACTTGAATATTTCCAAATTTGTTCAAGTTCCCTAGCAAAAGTCTTCTGTCTTCCCACAACAATGGTAATATGATCTTTCTTGTCGATCACCATAACGTCAGCTCGGGGAATCCTTTTTCTAATGTCGTAGCTACAGTGAAGAGAGACAAGTTCATCATCTTTGCCGTGGAATATGGTGACTTGGCACGTTAACTGATCCCGGACGGCGTCCAAATATTCATCAATCTTGCCGGCACTACCACAAATGATATTGTGTAAAGTATGCCATGCAGCGTTATGGGTGTGGCAGCAGAACCCATCCAACATGAATGTTCTCATCCTGCAGCCATGGATTTATTTATTTATTTTCTTTTTTGGAATGAATTGAATATATATATATATATATATATATATATATATATATATATATATATATTATATTCAAACTATTACAGAACCTAAAACATAAAGTTGATGAACAGAAAAGCACATCAAACTAGGGAATCCAATTTAATTATTTTATATTTTTTTTGCTAATAAGTTTAGGGTGTTCACGGGTTGGGTGTAGGTTTTTTGCTCAACTGAACCGACCTGGTCAGTTTGATAAACAAATAACTCAAAACCGACCGGTTATAAGGAAAAACCGGCCCAAACATAAAGGGTGATTTATTGATTTTCAATCTCCTATACCTATTTTGTATATGGCTCTTTTTGGCTGATTTGACTCATTGAGTCAAACATCATCTTTTTCTAAGTCATATAGGCTGCTAAGTAAAGTAACCCCAAATCGAGATCAAATCAACCCCCCACAGGATTGTCCCCCCCAATGTCCCATAACACATCCTTGCCGTGGAACATCTCCCGATGATAATATCAAAAATGATGATGTCATAATCGGGAGATGTTTCCAATACACGGCTGGGATGTGCTGTGGGGGGCAATTTTGTGGGAACTGATTTGAACTCCCCCAAACCCATTTGTGTAAGCTTCTTCAACTTCAAGGCTATTACAAAAAAGTAATGAATGAAGGGGAGTCCAATTTTCTCCAACTTCAAGACTAATATAAAAAAAGTAATAAATAAAGTCGAATCTAACTGTCTATATTTATAAAAAGTATTGTGTAAAGTCTTAAAAGTGGAAGGAGTCATTATTTCTATTCCAAAACCAGAAGTGTTAGACTTTTATAAAATATGACCGACCAAAAGTTTCAAAAAACCAACCAGATTGATTGGTTTGGTCGGTTTTATCAGTTTGGTTATTCTCCTGAACACCTTTTCTAATTAAGTTGGAGCTAGCTAGATATACTAAGCCAATCATTTTAATTATAATCGATTAAGAATTCATCAAAGGCAGTAGGCCAGACCCATGATCAATTCCTCTCTAACAAAAACACAGAAATTAAGAAATTAAACACAACAAGTTGGATATATAGTGGAGAACGCCCTGGATGAAGGATGCTTGCCCACAGACTTAATGCCAATCAAAATAGAAAAGAACCCTAGGATCAAGCTCCATTAAAGACGTACCCCTTTAATCGAGTGATCAATATTATGGTCCGAATGGCTATGTCCCATGTGCATGGTATGTGCTGAGACTGATCAACCTCTTGTAAATGAGAGTTGGACTTGTTTTTTTTTTTCTTCGTAAGATCCCTTTAATTAATTCACTGTGAGGTTTAATTATTTATGTAACTTAAGGCTTGATTAAACTATAAGTCCTCTTCTCTCCTTCCTCTCCTTTTTTCTTTTCTTTGTCTTGGATCTTCCAACCGAAGACGGAGCAGCTCCTCTCTCTCTCTCTCACCCTATGTTTCCCTCGCCTCATACAACCATAAAGATGAACAAGAATTCATCTCCTAGAAACACAAAATCGATTTGTTTCCTAGCTTATCATCTCCAATTAAGCTTCTTGAAAACCTACTAAGATCTATCTCTTCATGTTGTACTTTCCACCTCCTACCATCAAGGTCCAAGGTGTTTCACCCAATATTCGTGTGACCGCGCGCACTGACCAGTTGCAAGCTATACCTTGGTAGCTAGCTAGCTACTGGACTCAACCTGCAATTCCACGTAGTATCAAACCAGTCTTCAATCTCACTCAAAACTACACTTGATCAGGCTTCTAGCTCACTGACCAGACACCTCTGTAACTCGATCCACTTCTCATTCAGCAACCTCGCAGTGTATATTATTTTTATTGTTATTAATGGGCATCCAGATCCAGTCAATTATCAATTAGCTAGGTTAAAATTTGTCACAAAATATCAATAATAAGACCGCCACGACGGAAGTAATTAAGTGGGGTTTCACTTTCAAGGTTGGGTTACCTCTTACCTGTTTCTTGTGACGATTTTGGCGAGCCATTCCCAGAAGCGATGGTTCTTGCAAATAAGCAGGCAAATGGTCCGGCTTATATGTTCGTACCAGCAAGCAATCGATGCACCGAATGCTATCAACGGCCATACTCGCCGGGGCGCCACCTTTCTCAGCACGTACTGATTCGCTTGTTCCCCCTTTGGTACCGGAAAATATGGCTGCATGCCTCGTTTTTTTTTTTTAAATATAATCTTAATCATCAATGATATATATATAATAATAAGCCTCTTAAATCTTAATTATGACATATTTAAAACTTACCGGTGCAATTAACGTTAAGGACTTGACAGCTCCGGGATGTTTAACGGCGATGGCCAGGGCTAAGATGCAGCCCAGTGAGTGGGCCACCATGTGGAATGACTTTACTTTATACGGGTTCAATACTGAACGTTCGATCATTTCTATGTGCTCCCTCAGAGTGTAAAGGGAATCCGTTGGCTTGGGACTCCGTCCGAATCCAAGCAGATCTACCGCCATCAACCGATATGAGGAATTCGTAGCGCCAGAAAAGTTCGGAAATAGCGTTTCCGTCCAAAATGCAGAAGATGAAATGAAGCCATGAATGAACAATACGTCTTCTCGCGCCTTATTACCTGATGTTATTATTTCAGTTCAGACTTCAGACCCAAAAATGAAAAAAAAAAAAAAAAAAAACCACCAAATTCATCCGGACTGTATTGCATTAATTACCTTTAGGTCCTTCGACTCGGACGTATAGAGTTTCTTTGCAGGAAGAAATCCAGGAAGTGCAGGTACTGCAATGACAATCAGACCATCGAGGGATGGGATGCGATTGTTGGCCTCCGATTTTGCCTTGTAACATCTCAATAATAGTGGAGTTAATCGTGAACGTTGATCTCAGGGTCCCGTTCTTGATCCTCTCGGAGTGGGAGGACCGGCTCGTCGTTCCTTCCACTTTCAGCCGTTTTAGCTCCTTTAAAGTGGATTTCGAGACCTCCGACACCAAAGACGGACGCGAGTAGAGGGTTTCTGAGACGTCGTCCAGCTGTAACTTATTGGAACGAAGGCAAACGACTTTCGACTCGCCGGGTTCGGAGAGCAAGAAGGTAGCGATTCTCATAATGGCTTCCTTGGCGGAGGAGCAGTAACACGGTTTCCATTCGGCTTCGATTAAGAAATCAACAACCTTGTAAACAATACAGAGGATGACATCAAAAAGGTCAAGAAAACAGAAGACAATGAAGCTCACAACGTTGTTGATGACCCTTCCTGTTAAAGTTAACACGGGTCTAGTCGCGACCATTATACCCATTTCACACTCCACGAACGAAGGAGGTTGAAAGCTTCAGTGTCGCCGGATACATGAGAGAGAGAGAGAGAGAGAGAGAGGGAGAGAGTTTTACATACAGTATTATCACTCAATCTACTCTCGTATATATAAGTCCCGCGCGCGCATTGACGCAGCAGCAATGCAGCTCTTTCAGTTCGGAGCATCTACACAGTAGTAGGCATTAAAGAAAACAAAAAGAGAAAAGTGATTTTTTGGGACGGGTGTGTGCAAAATGGGTGATAGAGATTATTAGAGACAACCAACTCGCCATGAAGAAAGCATAAACATGCGCAACCCCTTTTAACACTTAACGTGTAAGAGAGCATGACACGTACTTGAATATTGGGTGCAGATAGGATTCATCGTTCATTAAAGTTGTTGGTTGAGAGCTCACATCTCGGTCAACGTTGTGCCACGCCATTCCTATTCTCCATTTTCAAAATTAAAGGAGTCTACTGTCTACCCTTTAACGCCAGTGCCAGTGCTGTGGTGGACTCCAAAAACAAATATTTTTTTTTTATTTATTTCATCTAATGTCTGGTTCTAAACTTTTCTTCTCCCGCATGGAATCTTAGAGGCTCCATAGAAGTGGGAGCACCAGTAGCGAGTTCTTCATCCGGTATTGTGTTCTGGCGAGTAGTCAACTTTGACCAACCGATGAATCACAACGCCATGGCTCTCCAAGATCTCATTACAAATCTGGGCTCCTATTTATTTCTACAATCCTTTTCTGTACCTTCCATGGTGGAACTACGCACATTCGTTCTTCACAACCCCTTGGCTTCGATTTCGAGCATAAACCGCTGTCTGATTGCCGTTAAGTCTCACTCCCATGTTGAGAAGACGTGATAAAAAATGATTGAAGACATAATAGATTTCTGTCTGTGTCAACTAAAAAGCCTTCTAATGAATATTAATTTGAAGATTTTTTTTTAAAAATTCCATATATATATGTGTTCCACAATATAATCCACAAACTCGTCGGTTGTGGGATTCTTTTGTCTTTTCAAGCATGCATGTGCTTCTTTCACAATTTCAGTTCTCAACTCTGATGAGCTCCTTTGTGTATCAAAGATGCATGGGAGGAGTCCAATAAATTAAATTAGTTTTGTTCATATTGTATGTATATGTATATGCCCGTCCCTTGTATTATATGATCATGTATGCTATTGGCCCAACGTCCAACACATATATACTACAGGAGTGGTAGTGGCGCTACTGTAATGTTTGTGTTCTCGATTAAGCCCATGCACCAGTCGGACTGTCGGTGGCTTATCACCAGTTGAGGTTTAAATATTTAACGTGATCCCAAAGTTAAATGTTAATAGTAGTAATCATACAGAAAGAAAGGCTTGATGAAGTGAAACAACCAACTGATATGATATATTAGAGCATGAAATGGAAGTAATTAAGATCG
This sequence comes from Nelumbo nucifera, assembly GCF_000365185.1. The sequence goes on along the minus strand of NW_010729122.1, from coordinate 729,328 downwards.
ACTGCAACTGTCCTTACTTGCTTCAAGACGACTAATCTAACGTTTGTGTAAATAAATAATTAGCAGCAGCATCCCAATTCCCAACCTTAATTGGTGGGGTGGGTTGACTGAAATATATAAATAGTAGTCATTTCCAATTCCAATGTTTGGTTCCTTGTGTCAGCTGGTGCGCAAAAACATGAAATCACATTAGTTTCTTGTTTAGTGGTTACGGGTGACTTGTGTGCAAGCAGTTTCAGACGTCTCAGAAACATTAAACACAGATGCAGACTACTGTAAATTAGTCATTGTTCATTCTTAAAACAACGCCTCGACTGAAATCAATAATCATGTTTAATTTCCTCTAATTAATAAACATACAATCTATACGTACATTGACTTCCACCCCTCTCAGACTCAACAGCGTAACTGCAATAAGTAAGAAACAAAAGAGAGAGTAGAGCATTTAAGCTTTGCAAACTAAAATGGTGACACATCTCAAATGACCTTCAACTTCAAGCATTGCACTTGGAAGGCAGTCAGAAGAATTATATAGTTGACTTTATCAGCCAACTGGTTTGTGTGGTTCTCGATCGTAAATTACACCGGCAAACAGACAGTTTGACTCAGACGCAGTTTCTTTCCTGTCCTCGGGAAGCCGCATTTGGAATCATTGAATGACGTGCCAACCTCAGGTCAACCCCCACATACAATACAATACAGGAGTCACAGAATAAATGAATTGACATTAATTAGTGGTTGGAGTGCTGTTCCAAGTAGACCTGTTGGTGGGCCGGGCTTTGAAAATGTGTAGGTCGGATCCGAACCCGGCATGACCATTATGCCTAGATTTTGAGTCCAAACCCATATATAAAGCCCCTAAGTCTGACCTGTATACAAAATGTTTTATTTTCAGTATATTTTTATAAATTAATATTATATTAATAAATTAATTTGTATTTTCTAATAGTAAATTAATATTTATTAATAATGTAAGAAATAAATATACATTATATATAGCATAAATGTTTTTCTATTATATATAATAGTATCAGGCCGGGCTTATTTGAGAAAGCTCAAGCCCGGCCTGAAAAATGATCGGGTCTAGTATTTAAAGCCTGAGTTCAAATTTGCGGGTCTGAAGTTTTGTCCAAACCCGAAAAATAACGGTCAGACCATTGAATTACCCGGCACATGAATAGGTCTAGTTACAAAACATGGTTTTTGGTTTCATCCTCTTTAGTCTATTATTGGAGAAGGAGACAAGACAGGATACCCTATTAAGATTAGGCTTAATTTGTTGAACAAACAGAACTAATCGGGCAGCTTTGCATATTGCATCAATTCCTGTTTTCCACAAACAAACTAAGCATCTGGATATTGATTGCCACTTTGTTCGCGAACATCTTCAGCAGCACCGCATTCAGACTTTCTATATTCCCACAGCGAAGCAACCTGCTGACTTATTTATTAAATTAAACCTGTAGGCGTTGCACAGTTCACTTTATTAGTTGGCAAGTTGGGTCTTGTTTCCCCTGCCCAACTTGACGGGGGTAATAGAGAATAAAGGAAAACAGTTGAGCTCAACCGTAGTTGAGCAAGTTGCATAAAATGGTTAGCCAAGCTGGCATTTGGATGTATTAATCATATTTATAGCCCACGGCAGTAAATGAAAATTTACCTTTTCGTCTCTAGCCTTCGATTCATTTTTCTCTCCGAATTCTTGTTTTTCAAATATAACCTAAATCAACGTAAAGGTAGATGCCGGAGGCTCCCGAAGCATAAGGTGGTGGAAACTTCTTCGCTCCACATATTCACAAAACAAATTAAGAAATTATATATCTAGCACGAACCATTTATTAATTAATTTGTGTGTCAAGAACTATACTGTCAATTAAGACAGAAAAAGAAAAGAAAAAAGGAGCTGGCAATTGATGATCAGGTTTAATTACCTATTATATATTATGTCGAATTGTCGGATATGGTTCGGCCATCGGTGAATCTTCCGGAAGGTGCAAAGCCATTGACGTAAGGCGGAGAGTCAACTTTTGATAGGGTGAAGAAGTAGTCGTGTTATTTCCTGAGACTTGGAGCGCAACATAAAGAGAACAGAAAGAAGACTTGATCAACATCAACTCATATCCATTTGTGTCTCGAGACTTGGAGAGAGTAAGTGTCGAGTGTCGACGACCGAGGGAGCTATTACTATTTATAATAAAAGATTAGTTGAAACGGAGAAAATTTCTTCTTTCTAGCTGTTTGTTTGATGACAGCAGCAGTAGGAAAGGAGAAGCCCAGTTTGCATGGTCTGTGGAGATTCGAGAAGGAGGTAGGAATATATTCTGAAGCAGTCCGTCTCCGACGAAAAGAAAGAAACTGTTCCAAATCTTTCTACATGATAATAACACATAACAAAGAAGAAATGGAAAGAAACAAAGAGAAATTTCCACGTGGGATATGGCATACGTCAATAAGCTCTTTCTCATTGCTACAAATTCTTCATTTTCCTATTTATCGGTGAGCCCAAGGGTTGGTGTATAAAATAAGGCTGGACCGCTGCCGCTGGGTCGGTCCCCGCTTGCAACTTGGATGGTTGGACCGTCCCTAATCGAGTCGTTAGGACCTACTTTAATTCTGCTCCGAGACTGGACGGTCCGAATCTGCNGAGATTTCCGTCGCAGTATCATCAGGAGTCTAGCTACCTGCCTACTTGAACAGTTGAACTTCTATAGTTCTATCGTTTTATTTCTATGGCCGGGTCAACAAGGAGTCAAGAACGAATTAGCTACGTAATAATAATAATAATAATCAAATTTAAACAGTTTGAGTTCTATGGCCGAATGGTCTTAGTTGGACGGTGGGCGATGTGGGCCCTTTTTTCGGTGTTGGCATATGGGCCTTTAACTCAGCAAAAATATGTTTTCGCTCCGTTACAAACGATATCGGAAATGCTTACACCTCCTATTCAACTGTATCATAAAAGAGCTGGTTTTCATCAAAATTCACCTTAGTGATTTAATTGGTCAAAGGCCTCCTATATTATATCTGTTAGGCTGCGTTTGGTTTAAAGGAATAAATAGGAAAAGGTAGGAAAACTTTTACAAACCTTGTATGGGTTTTTTTACCTTTTCCTTCAAAGCAAACATAGCCTTAGGTACCATAGATTTTTTCAAATTAAAAATTAAAATATTTAATATATAAACTAGGGAAATTGTCTAAAACTCACCACTGAGTTTTCAGCATTTCTCTTAAACTCACCACAAAAATTAAAAAAAAAAACATAGGAAATTATAACAAAACACTAAAAATGCAAAAAAAAACAAGAAAATTGAAAATTGAAAAAGACAATTTTTCCTCTAACTTGTCATTCAAGGGTAATTTGGTCATAAAAAATGTTATTTATGCTGACATGGACACCTTTGTTAAGAAGCATTAATATGCACTAACAGAAGGTGAATTTTGGAAAATAAAAACTTAAAACTCATGGTGAGTTTTAGACAATTTTCCTATAAACTAAGAGATGTTTACCGTCTAATTTGGCGTGGTTGGAGAATATCTCAAATCAAATCAATAATTACGAATTAAGAATTGGCAAAGGTGGAGTGGTAATGGGCCTATGGCTGGTGGTCAGTGGTTGAGAAGAAAGGTATATAGAGGGGTAGTTTTCGGTTGAAGGCAGCTAGGGCAAGGCACTGAAGAGTTAGAAGAGTGAGGTTAGTTAAAAGTTAAAACTAAAACTTAAAATTAAAACTCTCTATTATTTTTTATAAAATAAAATCTTTTATTAAATATTTATATATTTATAATTTTAAGTCTAAAATATTATATATTATATAATATTAATATATATAATTTACAAATTTGATTTGGTTTGGTTTATTAATTTAATGAGACCAAATCAGAATTTTTTTTTTTATTCACACCAAACTAAACCACAAATTCAGTTTAATTTAGTTCGATTTTACAGTTTGAACCACACAATGAACACCCCTCACAAAGAGTAGATTTTTGGGAGAGATAGAAAACGGCCTGTCCTTTCACAATATAAAGGACTAGATTGTGTATTCTATCAACAAGCTTGAAAATGGATATGTATTGATGTGCTTTGGATACATGTAGATATAATGAAAAGGCATGGATACATTTGGATATATTGGGGAAACTTCAGCAAACACATTGGTAAAACTAAGGCCTTGTTCTTTTGGTCTATTTTAAGTTAACCCCTAATGTCTTAAAATCAAGACTTCAAATATCAGGCTATTTTTTTAATACCTCTTATGTTTTAAACATCAAACATTAGATTTTACAACAGTTTTATTATTTATCCCCAAAATGTTCTATGTGTATTTTATTCATTATTTATTATTAATAATACGCTCTTACTGTACTAAAATTTATTAACATAGTAATATTTATAATATATTATTAGGGCTTAGAGGTAACTTTTCACTCTTAATGTCTTTGAATGCTTCTTTGAAAATGTCGGCTTTAAGGCATCTTTTACAAAGAAATATCAGATATGGGCACTGATATATGACGTGTATTCACTTTTATGACATACACGTTGAATTTATATCATAGAATATAAAATTACCCTCTCCATTAAAAACCTCCTCCTCCTCTGGACTGTTCTTAGAAATTAGGAAATATACTTTGCTGTGTTCATTGATGAAGGTGGTAATCGCCGGTTGCTTTCTAATGGCTTCCCGAGATGGGTCTCTGCTGCAAACCGGAAGCTTCTTCAGTCACCCAGTGCAGCTTTACGAGCTGATGTTGTGGTGGCCGCAGATGGGTCAGGTAATTACAAGACCATCTCTCAGGCGGTGGATGCTGCTCCAAGGAGATCTTAGACAACGCAGAACTGTGCTGACAACAGAGGGCTCACCAACGATCAAGCAAAGGCTCGAAATAGCAAACCCAGCAGTACTGAAGATGGCGCAGGAAGCAAGCCTTGCCTGCATCAAGGAATGGGGGAGACCAGTAGGAGACATCACCCACATCGTTTATGTCTCCTCCAGCGAAATCAGATTACCAGGAGGAGACCTCTACTTGGTGAGCGAGCTCGGCCTGCGCAGTGACGCCGGTCGTGTAATGCTATACTTTTTTGGCTGTTACGGCGGCGGTACCGGCCTTCCCGTGGCCAAGGCTGATGTAACAAGCAACAAAAAGTAGGCAGGTTTTTACATCATGAGCAAGGCTGACGCCCAAAAATTCACCGTCGGGAGCTTCTTGGGAGGAAGTACTTGGATTGCAGCTGCCGGAGTTTATTAGTAACAAAAAGATGAACAGAGTTTCATATGAAGAATGAAGGCTACAATAGGGTTTATTTTCAATTTTAGAGAGAGGACTAGGATTTCAAAAGCTCCAGTGATTAACAGGAAGAGAAAGGCGGAGAGCTTTCTTTGGCTTTTCGATACATTTTGCAAAAAGAAGAAGAGGGGCAGTTTTGTCATAAAAAATACATCAAAGGCATTTCTCATACAACGGATGCACCTAATGTTTGACTGCCCTTTTGTAATATTACCTTGCAAAAGATGCCTTGTCTACGATATTTTATAAAATAACTACTTTTTATTGCTAATAGAAGTCAAAAGTTACCTCTTTAGAATCCCTAATAATAATAATAATAATAATTTATGATTATTCTATAATTTTATTATTTTATTATATATTTATTATATTTCGTTATGAATTTATGACTTTTATTATTTTATTAAATTATCCTTAAGGTTTAGGAAATTGACTAATTATATCTTTACTGTTTCAGTATTGTCTTAAAGTTCGGACAATTGTTACCATCATTAAATCGTAACGAAAAAATAAAATGTCAAATTTATTCTCAACTATATCTCAAAATTTCAAAATAATATCCAACTGCTAAAAAGGAAAAGATAACAACAATTGCTCCACCTCCACAAACGGTTCTGCCTATCTTTGTCACTGTAAACAAGGTTACTAAAGAACAGCGAATCTGGGGATGGAGGAAGGACCCCTACTCTTTACATATTGGAATTCCCCAAACAAACACTAAAGACAGAAGAGAATAAACTCACCCTTCAGTACCTTAAACGTTCTTAGCTTAGACTAATCCACCCTCTTAGAATACTCCAACGGATTTTCGGAGTTTAAATTTCAAAATACCTTCCTCTGAACTTAAGACTACTGGATCTACTATCAGAAATTTCAGCAATTTTTTTTCCAAAACTCGTCCTCTGAAACATCAACCAAAAACCTTAAGAGCCAAAGTTTTGAACAGTAACTGAAATCCAAGCCCGATCATGTCAATTGTTTTCTCTCATTCCTTTAGATAAGTTTCAGAGGAAGCATCACCGATAGTCTTTAATCAGTTGTTTTATTTTTATTCTCGGTGGTGATTTTGTGTTTTCATCAGTTGGTTGGGAAGAGATTAATAGTTCCAACTTCCAACAAAAGGCTAAATTTGGTGATCCAAAGTATAACAGCATATGCATATCCATCCATCGTCAAAATTTAAAGTAATTAAACTACAATATTTAATTAGTGATGCTCCATGCAAGGAAATTCATGATCACCAAACGTAGCACCAAATTATAGAGAACAAAATCGGCAAATGCACGTTCTGGTGGCAAGTCTTTGATTTCCTTGTTCTCTTTGTTAACCTGAATGTGAAGGCAAACAGCTAGGATTGCTGTCCCCACACAAGAAAGGACTTATGAAAGTAACGAATTGAATGGGAAAAATCCAACAATTGCCACGCAAACAACCTGAATTAATGCTGTGAAAATCGCAAAAATCACGTAGAGATCAATTATCTTGAGATTTTCGGGTGTAGTGGTGTAGGCCAAGTGAAGAGACTAGAAGAGGGTTTGGATATTGATGAGGGCGGATTTGGCCCTCCAATGATATTGTGACACATAGCACCTCAGAACAACTAAGTGACACCTGGAACCACTATGGCAACAACTTGCCTTAGCCAAGTTGATGGTGTCCCACCACAAGCACGAGCTGGCAACCTGGCATTGGCGCGACCTGGCGGACTGGCCCTGGTGCGACCTGGCCCTGGCGCAAGCTGGCAGTCTAGCACAGGCACAAGATGGTGGCCTGCGAGACGCCGACCTGGTGACCTATGAGACGTGCTCACTGACAAATTCAGCATGCATATCCTAACACTCCCACAATCTTTGGAAGTTGGCCCATGTGCCGAACAATCCGGAGGGTGGTCAACGTGCATGGCGGTTACCTCCAGGAATCTCGAACCACTTAAACGACCTCGCAGAAATCTCGGATATGGTGCGTGAAGCCCACGCCAAACAATGCCTATATAAAGGCACCAACCCCAACGGCAAGGAAGAGGGTAAGCAAGTAAGCAAGTTCTAGCTCTCAGACTTTGTGATTTTTAGCTCACAGTCTACTATGACAATACTGACTTAAGCATCGGAGCGACCTCGTCGGGTTAGCCACTCCGGGTCCTTTGACATTTGGTTCCTTGCAGGTCTCTAAAGAGCAACGAAGCTCATCAATCCAGCTCGCCACTAGGCAGCTTGCCACCTGGTCAGCCCGGCACCTCATAGGCAGATCGGCACCTGGGCAGCTCGGCACCTAGTCAGCCCGCACCTCACAAGCAGCTCGCCACCTGGTCAGTCGGCACCTCATAGGCAGCTCGGCACTATAGTCAACTCGCCACCTAGCCTGCCCAACTCGATTCCGCTCGGCAGCCAAAGTTCTCCACTTCGGCCTGAGTCATCAGCCACTTGGAAGCAGACCAAATGATGATGTACTTAGCCAAAAATTCTATACATCAATAAAAATTGATTCATCAATTGGTGCCGTCTGTGGAAAACGCTACAAAAAGCTAAGTTCTCATCCTCCGAAAGGCTAAGTCCTCTTCTT
>NW_010729122.1:697929-719885 GCF_000365185.1 Nelumbo nucifera | reverse complement strand
GGGGGGGAAGCAAGCAAGTAAGCAAGTTCTAGCTCTCAGACTTTGTGATTTTTAGCTCGCAGTCTAATATGAGAGTACTGACTTAAGCATCGGAGCGACCTCGCCGGATTAGCCACCCTGGGTCCTCTGACATTTGGTTCCTTGCAGGTCTCTAAAGAGCAACGAAACTCATCAATCCAGCTCGCCACCTGGTCAGCCCGACACCTCACAAGCAACCTGACACCTCACAGGTAGCTCGGCAGCTCACGGGCAGCTCACCACCTCACGGGCAACTCGCCACCTGGTCAGCCCGGCACCTCACAAGCAGCCCGGCACCTCACAGGCAGCTCGGCACCTTACAAGCAGCTCAACACCTCACAGGTAGCTCGGCACTTCACAGGTAGCTCGCCACCTGGTCAGTTCGACACTATAGTCAACTCGCTACCTAGCCTGCCCAATTCGATTCCGCTCGGCAGCCAAAGTTGTCCACTTCGGCCTGAGTCATCGGCCACTTAGAAGTAGACCAAATGACGAGGTACTTAGCCAAAAAATTGATACATCAATAAAAATTGATTCATCAGGTATCCTTGAAGCAAGTATTGAACTTCAAAGTAGAGGGAGCAGAGGAACTTCGAAGTAGTGAGGTGATTTTTTGAAGATTGAACTTCATTTTTGGTTAACAAGGAACTGCGAATTTGCAAAGAGAAGGGAGGGGTTCTTGACTGTGTTGGGTGTGTGGAATGATGCTTCAGTCATATTTCCTGTCGGTGGTGTTGTTGTCAAAGAAGAGAAGGCTGAAGAGAAGGAATAGGGGAAGTGAAGAGAAGAGGGATGGAGGGTAGTATTGGGTTTTAAAAATATTTATGCATCATATGTGTACAGATTTTGACGGAACATTAACGAATGTTAACGACAATGGTAGATCTAGTTAATTGTCAGAAATAGTAGGGGTACTTTAAGACAATAGTCAAACAGTAAGGGTTGAGTTAGTCAATTAACTAAATCTTAGGAGTATTTTAAGAAATTTGTCCTTATTATTTTCACTATTTTTTATTATTTTTATTTTTATTTTGAAATATAATTATCATACTTTTATATATTATTTTATGATTTTAGTTATTTTTAATTACCATAGTGATTTTTTATTATTTTACTTATACATGGGTCTTGGTGAGTCGTTGCAATTGTTGTCTACTTCAAAGGATTGGGTTGTTTCTCCTCTTTTGTGTTCATATGTTGTTTTTGAATAAAAAATTATTTTTAATAAAAAATATATAAATACATAAGAAATTCATACTATATTACAATTAATATAGTGGGACGATATATGGGTACCATACAATTTCATTAATAATGAATTAATCAAGAGTCCAATACATATACAATATTTATGAAATACCGATATCATTTTTCTAAATTCAGCTACATGAATCCTGTTTTGTCATTACATTAAAATTCAAGTTAAATAAAACTTGTACTATCTTAGATATCTCCATAACGTTGAAAAATGATTTAGGTTCAGCATAATTAATAAGAAGTGGGATTTAATAATCATTTTGAGAAAAATATAATTTAACATGGATAAAAAGGCTTGTTGAATTCGTAATCGACTCAATTTTGTTGAGTCTCAGGGCCCAGTAATTGGACTGTCATGTGGGTTTGGAGATCAGTAATTGGGCTTCATTTATACAGAACGGAAAGGCTTCATAAATAGATAATAAACAAGATCCATCCCATTGACATTGCTATTCCCAAGGCCTGGACTCTCTATTCCTTATTTAATGAACAACCTATGAAGAATCAGTTGTTACTCGTTAAACATGATGTTTTGTGGAGTTTTCAGTTTTTTTTTTCAGAGAAAATAAATGCAAAAAACTAATTCCTCTTGCTCTCGAGCCTAATTATGCTCTTATGCAGAGGAATATATGGTCTCTTGTGGTCCTGCACAAGAGTTCATTGGGAATGCTGGGGATTCATCGGAAAAATAAGGTACTACCAAAAATCATATAAGAAGAAGCAAGGTTGACACCCCTACTCAAATGAAAAATCTCCCTCGTAGTTGTATAAGTGCAAAATCTTGTATTTTATATTATTTTGTATGTATTCTTTTTTAGGCTTAATTTGGGAAGAGTAAAGGCTTAATTTGGAAAGAGTATAAATGTAAATATGTACAGTGCAAAATACATACAAAATATAAGATTTTGCACTTTACATATTTGCATTTGTACTCCTTCCAAATTAAGCCATAAATACAAATATGTACAATACAAATATAGGTTTAGAAATACAAAATGCAAGTCTTTCCACCGTAGACTATTATATTTACATTTTCTCCAAATTGAGAGTATAAATATAAATATGATAGTGCAAATACATACAAAATAATATAAAATATAAGGTTATACATTCTACATATTTGCATTAGTACTCCTTCCAGACTGAGCCTTAGGCTGCATTTGTTTGCAGTGTAAATACAAAATTACATCAAAGAGTTTAACAATGGTCAGATTTTTTTGAGTGTAAATTGTGAACTGGATTCTATACCCATTTACACTCTACGGTGTTTGGATGATGGATGTAAAATTAACGTCACGCTTTTGTATGTTTTGGAGAATACCATGGATGTAAATCTCCTCCCAAAGTCGCAACTCTCTCAATAAAACAAAACACCTAGAGAGTAGTAGTAACATAACCAAAAAGAGCGAGAATAATTTCTTACCGACTGTGGAAGAAAACCCAGAGAGTAACAAAATGTAGGAGATGGGAATCATGATGGAAGAAAACCTAGATTCAAAAATACACTAGAACGCTAGCTTCTCCATCCACCTCTTTGTGTCTGCTTTCGTATCTTACCGATTGTGATAAAACCCTCTCCATCACGAGTGGTGAAGTTGTAGAAGAAGCAAAAGAAAATGGGATTCCTGAAACCATTCGCAACCTTGAGAAGCAGCGAAGGAGGAGCCAAAGCCTTGAATACCTCAAATTTCATTTCCTTTCTCAACTCTGTTTCCATCTCACTATTCCCGCAAAATCAGTCCCCAAAGAATCAAAATCTCTTCAGATTCTCGTCTCTTTTCTTTGTAGTCTTTTGCTTTTCACACCTTGCACTGCGTTTAGGTATGTGTTGCTCTCATCATCACTCTGTTTGTGAAATCCGTCCAGTTCTCCGGCCAAAATGCTTTCGCAAACAACTCCAGCACTGATCTCTACAATGAGTTCGGAAGAGTAGCGAAACTGTCATAGGATCCGATCAGAATGTCCCGAGACGACGCTAGAGGTCATCGTATATGAAGTCAAGGAGACTGTAGCGAAGAAAGAACAATTTCTTCGACATATTGAGACGAAGCAGTTCGGAGATGGAGAAGAGAGAGACATTACTGTTGAGAGTAGATTTACTTCGATGGACCCGGACTGATTGGATTGGTTCTAGTTCCAAAACTTGTCTCGATGGGTTGGTTCTGGATCCACCCTATCCCGAACTGGTTAGGACCCGGCCCAAGTTTATATGATTGTATACATATATTATTAAATATATACACATACATGTAATATTTAAACAAAAGATGTCTAAAATGGCCATTTGCACAGGGTTTCATTCAAAATCCTACCGAAATGCCCTTTGCCCCTTTCATTTCCTTCAATTCAAAAGGCAAATTGAAAAACACAAAACAGGAAAATTCCATCCGTTTCTCACTGTCCATCGTCATGTACATCTGCTGATCTGCACCTGCATCTGCAAACTTGAAAGCAATAACGAAAGAGGGGCTGTTAGCTGCATCTGCTTCTACGTATACAAGACTGCAACTCCGTCCATCGTCCATTTGTCTGCCCGTTTGTTTCCCACCATCTGTCTGTTTTCTCTCACCGTTGTTTTCTCTTCATAGGTATATTCTCTCTCTGCCATTGTTCATACCAGTTGATAATGAAGAAGAATCTTTATTTATACCTATCTCTCTTTCTGGATTGAATCTTTCTGATGAAAGGTGAATTGGCCTACCAATCGTGAAGTGCCATGTGGCATGTCAAAACTGTTAGATTGCACCTCGACGCCATGTGGGGGCAAGTCGAGTGGAGCTGAGACAACTTAGACCGACCTACCTGGCTTACACCCTGACATGAGAGAGACTAGCAGGTCACTCCATGACAAGGTAGACCATACCACCTCAGGAAGACAAGCCGATGGCCTCGGAGGCTGGCATGATCTCCCAACCCAGGAAGACAAAGACTTGAGTAATGAGTAGGACTTCCAAGGTACCGATCCTTCAACCTACGTGGTAGGAGATTCTTATATAGAATGGCATGCCTATCGGTTTCGAGTCAGGCAGCTGCACATCGCCTACCCAGTATGTATATCCCTGGTTCCCACACGATTTAGATGGTTCAGATGTGGATTATCACTATCGTGGAATGAACACACCTTGAAAATAATGGACCGATAAGGCTGGTTGTTCCTGAACATCTTGGACACAGACCATGGACCCCAATATGAGCAATCTGTGCAATTTACTCACTCTTTGTTTTCTCAAGCTCTCTACTCTCAACACTCACATCGCTAACTTAAGCATTGGAGTGCCCAGCCCGGGTTCATCACCCTTGGTACTCTGATCCTTTTTCTTCTTGCAGTTCGGTAGATCAACCTCATCAACCCGTTTGTCTTATCTGTCCTCCAGTAGGGAGATCAACAAATTCTTGTAACATCAATTGGCACCACCTATGGGAACCCCACCGTTCCTATGCCAAAGACCCCTCCTCAGCACGGACACCCCTCTGGTCCTCTCCCTTTGACGAACCACCCGACAATGATAAATTAAAGGAAAGAAAGAGGGAAGACAAAAAACTTACTGAACTAGGAAAGAATGACTAAGACCGACCTCACAGGTGTAAATGGTCCCCTAGGGGCCCCTTTTTATAGGCAAAGGACTCAAGCGACCAACGATTGAGATGAATCCATATCCGACGGTCTGGAGGGGCGTGACGTTTTGTTTCTCAAGGCTCGAAACCAGTTAAGCGCGTTTTTGACATCCGTAGAGCCTAATTTCCATGTGGCGTCTGCATGTACCTCATATGCAACCTATTAGAGGACCCCATTCAGTAAATCAGATCGACCCAAACCACGAACCGGGGAAGAACCAACCTTCAGGGCTTCGTTCTGTAATAATCTAGGATTAAGCTACTCCCTTTGTCGAGCCGAGCAACTCGAGCTCAGGAGTGGGGGCAATTGATGAAGGGTGATTTGGTCCACCAATCGTAAAGCACCATGTGGCATGTTTGAACCAATAGATTGCACCTCGGCGCCACATGGGGATAGGTCAGGTGGAGCTTAGATGACTTAGGCCGACCTACTTGACCTACACCTCGATCTGAGAGAGACTAGCAGGTCACTCCGTGATAAGGCAACACATACCACCTCGGGAAGACAAGCCAATGGCGGCACATACCACCTCGAGAAGGCAAGTTGATGGCCTCGGAAGCCGACACAATCTCCCTGACCCGGACAAACAAAGACTCGAGTGATGAGTAGGATTTCTAGGGTACCAATCCTCTAACTTACGTGGCAGGATGTCCTTATCTAGAATGACATGCCTATTGGTTCCGAGTCAAACAGCTGCACGTCGCCTACCCGGTACGTATATTCTCGGTTCCCACACAATTTGGAGGGTTCGGGTGTGGATCACTACCAACGTAGAATGAACGTGCTTCGAAGATAATGGACTGGTAAGGCCACCGGTTCCTAGGTATCTTGGGCACAGAACACAGACCTCGATGTCTATAAAAGGACCTCACTATTCCATGAGAAGGTACGTGCAATCTGTGCAATTTACTCACTCTCTGTTCTCTCAAGCTCTTTGCTTTCAACACTCTCATCGCTAACTTAAGCATCAAAGTGCCCAGCTTGGGTTCATACCCTAGGTACTCTGATCCTTTGTCTTCTTGCATTTCGGTGGACCGACCTCATCAGCCCGTTCGTTTGAGTTGTCCTCTAGTAGGGAGATCGAAAAATTCCTGCAACATCACTTTCTGTTGGATTTCTTCATCAGGAACCATGGTGTTCTCTGCATTTTTGTCCAGTTATAGTCGAGTTTGTCGGGTTGGACCTGATTGATTCAACAATCGGTTAGTTAAATTTTGGTTCCAAATTTACAAACCCTATAGGATCTAGGTTAGTACCAGGTCCATGGTTTTCCTTGTCAGTTCGGGACCGATTCTACCAGGTCTCGACCCAGAATTGACCCATTGACAGCCCTAGACCCATACCTTACATAGTGGAAGCCCATGAATTTATTATTGGATCGTTCCATAGCCCGCTAAGCATCCATCACATTTAGCTAATCCGAAAGCACAGGATCCAAGTTCGATTACCTTGAACTGTTCATTGATTCTGTCTAGGGATGTTCATGGTCCGGTTTAGAGAATATCTCAGACCAAACCAGTAAATTACAGTTTGGGAAATTCTCCCAAACCATTTTGCCATAGAAGCCAAACCAAACCAATTTGTTTTCTTTATGGTTTGGTGCGGTTTCTAATATGGTTTGGGGACTTTTAACCCTTCTATGAAGAGAAATATTTGGTGCAAAGTGTCACCGGTTTGGGCTGTTAATAATGGAATATATTAACAAGTATGAAATTATAAGCATTTGAACAAAGAACAATGCAATATATTTTACATATAAATCTATTTATAAAATTGCAATAAAAGATAAATCAGTTTATTGTTGACAAGTTAAATATGTACAATGTATAACAAAACCAAAAAGCTTAGGCTCAGTTTGAAAAGAGTAGAAATACAAATTTGTAGAGTGCAAAACCATGTATTTTGTATGTGTTTGCACTGTACATATTTGTATTTGTACTCCTTCCAAACTGAACCTTAAGAACAATGTAAAATAATCAATTGAATAAATACAGTAAAAATATCGAAACATGAATAAAAATATTCTCATGTAAAACATATAATTTAACATTCTACTACTAAAAACATGCATACATAAACATATAATTAAAAATAATAAATCCTAAATTTTTTTGTCCAAAATTCTAAAAATGGTTGATATTTTACCTATCTCCTGAGTCCGAATTCGTGTCCTTGTTTGGTTGTTCTTGTACTTCCAATTCCTTAATGTTTAGTGTTCACATTTGAACATAGGTTAGAGTCCAAAGATAGAGATAATGGGGTTAGGGCTTTTCTTTTTCAAAGAATAGAAGGAATGAGATGGGAAGATGAGAGAGAGATTCTAGCAGCAGTCAGCGGCAAGTCGGTGACAATTGTGGGAATGGGGCGGATATGGTTTGGTTGAATAGAGGAAGAGGGTTTCAGGTTTCTTGGGTTAGGGCTTTTGTAAGGGTTGGAACATTGGAGAGAGAGAGAGAGAGAGAGAGAGGAACAACGATGATGGTGGAGTGGATAGTGGTGAGTCGATGAAAATGGTGGGGCGACATTGTTTTGGGGTTTTGTTTTCTTAGATGATGAGAGAGAGAGAGAGGGCGAATGGATGCAGAGTGACTGACAGTCGACGACGATATAACGACATGTGAGTTATAGATTTTTTAGAATTCCTAAAATAACCTTTTTTATGATTTTAGTATAAAACTGTAAAAGACAAAGAAAACCCACATCACGCTAAGAGGGTTGTTTGTGAGATTGCCCGAGACTTCAAGACAAGTTTAAGGTTCCAAAGTAGAACCATGGCGGCTTATTTGGTTGGTTTGTTTCAGGAACCTATGTGTTGTTCACGCTAAGAGAATTACTATTATGTCCAAAGATATTCAACCGGCTCGAAGAGCTAGAGGAGAGAGAGCTTGGTTTTTCTCATTGGTCTCAGTTTCTTCCTTTGCAATATGGCTTTGTATATTTCTATCTTGAATTTAGATTTATCTATTAACATCAAATGAAGAATATATTGATTTGTAATTCCGTTTTGTTAGTTATTATTCTCCTTCGTTGCCAAACCTACGTATCGTGCTTAATTGGGATTTTTCTTTTCCCTTTCTCTATTGATCTGTAATTTCAGAATCTATTAGCTTCTGTAATTGAGTCCAACTTTTTCCTCTCTAAGTGTCTATTCATCTGAAATTTGCATTCCCCCTATACTTCTATATCATGTTGACGTTGAGTACTTAAATCAAGATCTTGCTCATTAGTAAATGCAGTCTAATTAATCTAGACAGTTGAAATGGCAACAACTGAAGTAATAGTGCATTGCCACCTGAGAAAGACAAAAGAAAGATAGCTGGAACCATTCACTAGCCTCAAGCTCCGCATTAGCAATAGCTGCAAAATAGAGATAGATAGAGGCCAAGGCTGTTGGGTTTGGTAATGGCAGAGGCCTTGGTCATCCTCTATATTTGACTTCATCTACATTTGCGTGGCAGCCTTTGTAGATGATTGATGATTCCCACAAAAGTCAACATGTTCAATGATTCTATTTCCAATGTAGTGCAAACCTGAATTTGAAGTTTTGACCTTCAATGACATGGGAAAAGGAAGTATCTTATATATATATATATATATAGGGAAAGGGGTGGTCTGTCTCCTCTTTCGCCAAATGGCAGTATTTCTTTTTTAATATAAAAGATTTTTCATTGAAAAATTTTAAATTACAAAAAGGAATCTTATATATCTTATATGTCACTCGGTTTTTGGGTTGACTGTTTGACCATTTGGTTCGAACGGATGGCCCGTTTTGACAACAAAAATTACAAGCAAAAAATTATAGAACTATTCTGGTCACTGGTTTTTGGGTCGACGGTTCGACCGTCCGGTTTGAACGAATGATCCGTTCTAACAACAAAAATAAAAAAAGGTCAAAAACCATTGAACGGGTCAACGGGTCGATGGTTCGACCACCCGGGTCAATGGGTCATTAACTGATTCAATGGTTTTTGGCCAGGGACCGAAATTGGGATAAAATGGAACCGGTTGTCTGGATGGTTCCCAATTAAAAATAAAATAAAAAGAAGCCAAAAACCATTGAACGGATCAAAGGGTTAATGGTTTGACCATCCGGGTCAATGGGTTGTTGACCGATTCAACGGTTTTTGGCCAAGGACCGGGATTGGGGTAAAATGGAACCAGACTGAAGTGTCCGTCCATCTAGGTCAATGACGGTTCGAAAACCATGGTTTTTTATGCTTTTGGATTTTCACTATTCAAAGGTTTCTTCTGCTGTAGGCTTTATTCGAGCATGTGTGGTATGTTCCTTTTTTTTTCATTTTCTGCTTTTTCTTTTTTGTGTTTGGTCTTCTTCTTCAAGATCCTCTAAAGCGGTCTAAGTTTTACTGCCATTTTATTTCTTCCCTTTTATTTTTTCTTTGGGTTTTCTTGTGCAATGTTTTCTTTTTTTTTTTATTTTCTTACAAGATGATATGCTTTGCCTCTTTCTTTGATTGCATATATGTTTAACTCCGTCTCAAAGCAGAACTTTGGACTCGATTTTTTTATTTTTTTTCCTTGGTTTTTCCAATTTGATGGATTTACCACCAATTTTTTTCTCTGTTTAAGGTTACTTTGGATTTATCTTTCAAGGTTTTGGAATCCCTTGCAATGTCCACCCTTCCCATGACTATGACTACAAAGTTATTTCATTTAATTATATACATCTAGAAAAATCAACTCGGAAAACAGAATTGTTCTGACCACCGGTTTCTAGGTTGATAGTTCGACCGTTCGATTCAAACGAATGGCCTGTTCTGACAACAAAAATTAAAAAAATAAAAAATGGCCAAAAACCGTTGAACGGGTCGACGGGTCAATGGTTCGACCGCCCGAATCAACGGGTCGTTGACTGTTTCAATGATTTTTGGCCAAGTACTGGGTTTGGAGTAAAATGGAACCGATTGCTTGGATGGTTCCTGGGCTGAATGGTCCTACTATCTCAGTCAACTATGAGTTCTCGATGTGAAACAAAGGACAACTATGAAGTAGAACTTAGAACTATCACTGTACAATTGTGTTCTTTTATATGAGATGCTTTGTTGAAGCAATATTTAAAAAACAAGCACATGATGATCTCTTTTAAGTCTTTATATGAGTTTTAAGACATGAGTACATATAATTGCAAGTTTCTTATTAAGAAATCATCATCTCTTTTTAATGTAGCAAATAGCAATGTTACAATTCCATTCCAACCCCTGCGGATCAGGGGCCCCTTCGTTAGTCCATTTAAATTGATTTGAATACTTACTGTGATGAGCCCCATGATTTGTACAACTTCAGTAGGAACAACAATGTTGTTTAGCAGAAGGGGAGGCCTAGGGCTAGCATGCTCAAGTAGGGGAGGGCGTATATGTTGGAGATTTATCGTTTATCACTTTCTAATTAGTTCGGTTTTATTTTGAAAATTTGAAAAATAGTGGAGGGTAAATTTGATGTTTTGCTTTTTTATGTCAATATTTAACTATGATGACAATTGTTAAAAAACTTGGGGGTACTTTAAGACAATATGAAATTATAAGGGTAGAGTTGGTCAATTTCCTAAACCTTAGAGATACTTTAAGAAATTTGCACAAGTCGTTAATTTTGTATATTTTTTGGGGTGGAAAGTTAGTTTTTTATTTACTCTTTACTCTTTTTATTTTTATAATATAAATTATTTTAGGGAAAATTCCCGATAGGTACCCTGTACTTTAGGTCAAGTGCCAATTTAATACTTGAACTTTAAAATGCAACAATCTAGTACCCAAACTTTTAAAACGTGACAATCTGGTACTTGCCATTAATCAATCGTTAAATGGCACATGAAAAGACACAAATACCCTTGAAATATAATCTAATTTTCTTTATCAACCTATCTACTAAAATCAAAACCAAAGGCGCTTACAATTGCAAGCAATGCGATTGCAAACAAGAAGTCTATTAAGCTTTGCTTGATCGATTGTCGTCGTTGTTATACCAAAAGCAACAACCCGAGCTTCTTTCTCTTCTGCTTTACTGGAGCTGGATGGAAGTTATCACGTGGGTGTGTTCTCCTGCAACCAAATGATCGATAACTTGATCAAATGTGGCCGTCTTGATTCAGCCGTTGAGATATTTGAAGCAATGCCCGTCCGTGACATTGTCTCCTAGAACTTGGTAATAGTCGGTCACGCTCGCCATGGGTTTCCAGAGATGGCCCTTGATCTCTTCTAAGAAATGGTTTCTAAAGGCATTAGAGAAAGCCCGTCCACATGTTCTTCAGGTTTGGGCATTTTGCAGTGATGCTAGGTTCTACTAAGAAGGCCTTCAAGTTCATTGCAGAGTGGTTTTGCTTGGGTTCAATGCAAACTTGTTTGTTGGGTTCGCATTGATTGATCTGTACCTACAAGCTTCTTATCTTAACCCTGCTATGTGGTTGTTCAATGAATTGCTTGGTAGAAGTTTAACAACATGGAATTTGGTTCTTCGTGGGTTCTGTCAATTAGGTTGATCATATGAGGTGCTAGGATTCTACTTGAAGATGAAATCAAATGTTGGGGTTGATCCAAATGGTGTTACTTTCTGCTATTTGATATATGCCTGTGCTTGACATAGAATGGGTAGAGAAGGCCTCAAGATGCTTGAGACCATGATCCAGGAGGGCCTGATGCCAGATGTTGTAACATTCTTGTCTGTGTTAATGGGTTGCAGTCACTCAGGTTTGGTGGGAGAAGGGCAATTAATATTTGAATCAATGGAAACCATCCATGCTGTTTACCTAGATAAGAGGCTTGTTAGAGGAAGCAGAATCGTTGCTAAAATGCTCACCAGTTAAGGGTGATTCGGTAATGTAGGGCTCCCTATTACGTAGTTGTATAGTACACCGAAATGAGAAAGTAGGAAGAAGAGATGCAATAGCTTTGCTGGAGCTCGACCCAGACAATCCTGCAGTGTTGTTGCAAGCATCAAGCTTCTATTCTAAAATTGGTGATATAGAGATGCCCATGAAAATTAGAGAATACAAGGAAACAAGTGAAATGAGAAAGGGGACAAGTTACAACTTTATTGAGTCAATCAATCATGGTTACTCTTGGCATCATGTGCAACCACTTACTCTCAGTAGGTTCACATTATTTTGCTGCAGATATACTTATTAATCTGTACAGTCAATCACAACCCAAAAATCATACTAATGACGTACGGTATCGTTAGGGGGGACCCAAGGGAGCCATGCCCCCCCCCCCCTATGGTTAAGAAAATCTTCATAGTAATACAAGTTTTTATGTAAAACTTCCCCTCCCCCCACTATCCACCTCAATGGTTGGCCCCCCCTATGGGTCCATCTATATTTCATTTAGGTTTTGGCCCCCCTTATAAAAATTTCCTGGCTCCGCCCTTAGGTATCGTCATATATCTGTGTTTTAGCTCATTCAACCTCAAGCAAAATCTAGATGACCCACCAGAACCATTTCCCTCTGCTGACCCAGAAGTTGGCGTTTACTGTGATGATAATGGAGTCGATGCCAACAAATAAGATATTCCAAAATCTATAACAAGGGAAGAATTTGTTGTGTTGCGATACAGAGGTGGGAGTTTGATAGACAATGGCCACCACACCAAAGGTCACCTTTTGTTCTTCAAGCCTTCATCATCTATGCAGAAAGGCACCACCTGCTCTCCCATCGAGATCTCTATATACCAATTCCTCGACGTGCTTCCAGTTCAGAACCTTAATGTCTATCTCTAATGGCCATCATTTCTTCATTCCGTGCCGGCGGTTTACAGTTCGGGCAGAGGATAGTGAGCGACAAGCAGACGCTTCGATTTTTGTCTGGACTTTTGAGAGCTTGAGAACTGTTTTATTTTTGTGAGAAAGAAGATAATGAACAATGTATTTTATTTTAAGGGTAATTTTGACATTTTAAAAATATTAAATCGCACATGAGGTCATGTGATATACATAACTAACAGTCCATTAACGGTAGGTACTAAATTGTTGCATTTCGAAAGTTCAGGTACTAGATTGTCGCATTATAAAGTTTGGGTACTAAATTGGCACTCGCCCTAAAGTACAGGGTACCTATCTGGAATTTTCCCATAATTTTATTATATATTTATAATTTAAATTCTAAAATACTTGATATATATGTATATAATATATAATATTATATTAATACAATTTACGGTTTGGTTCAGTTTGATTTTACGGTTTGAACCCTACAATGAACACCCTTAATTCTGCCTATCAGTGTTTTCAAAACTGGACCGGATGGTCAGACTGGAAAAAACAGGAATTGGTCACCTACCCGTTTCACACCAAAACCACTTTTTGGCCAAAACTGTTGGTTTGGTCAATGAACCACTGGCCGAGTGGTCAAACCATCAAACCATTGACCTGGACAATGATTTTTGTTTTTGTTTTTATTTTTTATTTTTTTGTCAAAGCAGGCCACCCATTCAGACCGGATAGTCGGACCATTCGACCCGGGAACCGGACCCAGAATGGTTCCCTGTCCGGTCCGGTTTTAAAAACCTTGCTGAGTTGCTGTCTATAGTTTGGTCCACACAAGTCAAGAAGTGAATTCCGTTAGTGAATAGTGATCCGACCGAGTTCAGGTGAGTTATCGAGTAAACGCCTTTCTTTTTCTTTTACCCTTCTTTTTTTAAGCGAGAATCAAATAAACGTTTCCATGAGTTTCCATGGTCGAGGTAATGAGGCAAATCGTTATGCCCTAATTTTTTTTCAAATTCAGCTCCAAGCAGTAAGAAGCAACCGCTTTCTCTATTTCTTGTTCCATCCGGTCGAACAAAGTTTGACATTATTTGTTCAATTATCATAATCCTAAGAAGAGATCGTGGTCTGTGGGTTCTGTTAAACCTGGCTTCGGATATCTGGAAACGGTTATTTCCGCCACGAAGCCGAAGGCCTGTTGGGGTTGCCCCTTACATCAGGTTCAATCGAGGAAGTAATTCTGGAATGGCTTTGAATCCGTTCAAGTACTGCTCTGGCCTTAGAGTTCTCGGTTATTTCATGATCCTCCTTGTCGCAGCGATAATCGCTGTGTCGTATTATGCAGTCGTTGTCCTCATTTGGGGGCCTCAGTTGCTTCATGGTGGCCTTCGATCGGTTCTCTCTATTTCCATAGTCACCACATTTCATCTTCTGGTAATTTTATGTTACACTTTCCTTCTTTGTTTTTCTTCTATAAACCATCTCCCCCCTTCAGTCTTTTAGTTCATGTACGTTAGAGCTCAATTAAAAAAAAGAAAAAAAAAATAAACTCATTTCACTGCAACCGAACTTAGATCATACGGTACCAAATGGAACTGATGTCTTTCATGCGAGTAAATTGCATTTGTACCGGGCTTAACAAGTGTTGGCTACTCCGTGTTACCAATTTAGGCATAAAATTCCTCCTGGAGTATGTACCTAATTGAATGATATCCATCATAAACTTTTACTCAGTTTTTCCATTATAAATTTTCTTGTCATGGAAATTTGGAGAATGATTATTTTCTCCACTGTTTCATCTAGACCAAGTCGTGCAATCAGAAGGCATGTCTTATCATATCATAGGGTCAGTGCATTGCCAGACTCATTCTGAGTAAATCCTCTATTCATCTTTATTTATAGACAATTGTACCAATCTTTGTATGCCTGCAAAGATCTTTTCTTTGTTAGGTGTGTCTAGTTGCGTTGGTTCCTTGAGTGGTTGACTTCTAGAATATTTGGATGCGCAAACCCGGGAAAGAGATCCTATGAATCCTTTATTTTGAATTGCCATCTCAAGCCCAGGCAAAGGAAAAAGGTTGTGTTAGGTTAGCTGCTAGTATATCCTTCCAGTAAACCATTTAAATATGATGCTGACCCATTCTTTCAAGCTCATACTTGGGGATCAAGAATTTTCCTTTATCTCCTCTTGGGTTTGGTTAATTTCTCTATGTTAGATCTCTTCTCATATTCTGCATTTCTTTTACCTTTGTCATTGCAGCTTATACTGTTAACTTGGAGCTACCTTATGGTAGTCTTTCAGGATCCTGGTTCTGTTCCAGAAAATTGGAGACCTGTGATGCAGGAAGAGAACATGGAAACTAGTTCTATGGCATTATCAGGATATGTTGATCCAGAATCTAGAAACTCCACAGCATCTCCATCGGAGGGGGGAAGGCAAGCTGTTGGATACTGTAGTCGCTGCCAGAATAGCAAGCCTCCACGCTGCCATCATTGTTCTGTTTGTAAGCTTATCCTGCTTTGTCTTTTTCTGTTTAGCTAATAGTTAAGTATTTTTCTTTGATTTCTATATTTTGTCAGTTAGTAATCATAACTATAAAATGATAAATCCATGTTTGGAGGAATGTGTTTTACCTATCTATTTTCTCCGAAATATTAACTGGAGTGGCTACTGAGATATGTTTGCCAACTTAAAGTATGGCTTTTTGAAGATAGAGATCACAAAAGTACCAAACTATGAAATGATCATGATATACAAAATAAAAGTAATTTTTAGTTCATTTTATCAATAATATATAATATTTTGATCATTTAAGGTTTATCAATAATATATATGTTTTGCCTTCACTATATCTTTGATCATTAATAAAATTCTATTCATTTATAAAAACAAAGTTTAATTTATTTATGCTATTCAATATCTGATTGCAATCCAATATAATCCAATGGATAAGAATCGATTTGAATCTGGATTTTAATGAATCAATTTTGAATTTAGGTATATCCATTCGATCCATTCTGTTTGAGTCCTAGATTTTAAGTCTACTTGATGGAGTAACTCTTTTACATGCATTGTGTTTCTTGTAGGCCAGAGATGTGTCCTTAAGATGGATCACCATTGCGTATGGGTTGTCAATTGCGTTGGGGCACAAAACTACAAATTCTTTCTTCTGTTTCTAGTATGTTCACTTTATTCTTTTTTGGCTTATATTTTGTAATTTGGTTATTCAAAAGATAGTGTACAGGGAATCTATTTTTACTTGGAGTTTATATGATTTCTAATGCTAGACTTGTGATATATTGTTTTCCATAAGAATTCATGTGGATGGTGTGACTAAAGATTACTTGCAATGTAACCTCCATATTTCTAACATTGCCAGAAATGGTACTTTCTTTTAAGATGGCTAACAATCCTAATCTTCTTTTCTTCCCCCTCGTTTTAAACACTTTCAAAAGCAGAGGTTTTACTTGTCCCATCCTTTTAGAAATGCATACAGATAATGTTAGGGTTATGCTAGATGTGTTTATTCCCTTGCTACTAGGTCATAATTATTTTTTCCATGAGGCTGTAAGCTATGTTCTATGTTCTATGAATCCTCTCTCTTGTCACAAGGATCATTCACCTAAGAGGCTAGCTGTTTGGAAGAAAATCCAAATTTCCTTGGGAGGTTGCATAACTCTGATAATCCGTCATAGCAAACCTAACTATTAGTCAGAGAAAGGTTAGAAAAGATGATGAGGGACGAATGGAAACCAGGGGAAAACCAAAAAAGACCACTGCAACAATTGAGTCATGGCAAGAGTAAGAAAGAGCAAGGGTTAGGATTAGATAGGTTGGTGGAAAGGAACTTTGCTTTGCTGGTCAAGTGACTATGGAGATATGTGAGGCACTTAGATAAGCTATGGCACAATGTAATTGTAAGCGTACATGACATGGCTTGATGGACAATGGTTGTGATGCTTGTTTGGCTGCAAGAGTCTCCTTAGCCTCTTGTTGGAAAGCCATATTGTGTTTGCTTCTAGTTTTTCTACTATACATTCATTATGATGTTTGTGCTAGCATTAAAATTAAACTTTTGGTGGGGGGACAAACCCTTGAAAGATCACTTTTCTCTTATATATTCCATCTCCTTATACAAGAATGAACCTACATCCGGTTTTATGGAGGTATATTTGTGAGCCAGGAAATTTATACCGCCATAAAACCGGATGTAGGTTCGTTCTTGTATAAGGAGATGGAATATATAAGAGAAAAGTGAGCCAGGTCTGGAAATTTGTGAGCCAGGTCAGGTTAATCTTCCAAGCTGGACTAGGAATGATCACCCTACCCCTTACTAATGTAGATCTCTTAAGCCATCACTTTTCTCATTACCAAAGAAAAAATGAGAACGTTTATGTGGAGATGTACAAGCGAAGCATTGTGTATGTTGATGAATAACACATCCGAGATAGTCATGTTGAAACAATTTTTGGCTACAAAATTTGAAATCAAGGATTTGGGATGGATATTGGGTTTGCTAAAGGATATTGGTAGGGGTGAGCAAAAAAAACCGAAAAACCGAAAAACCGAAAAACCGAACCGACCGAAACCAAACTGAAAAATTGGTTAACCAAACCGATCAGTTCAGTGTTTTTAAAAAACCAAAGGTACCGATTCGGTTTCGGTTAACCAATATAGGAAACTGGCAGTTAACTGAACTGACCGGTATACATATATTTCTTTATATTATATATATTTATGTATATTATATATTATAAATTAATAAATATGCATTATATATAAAATATATATTTATAATATATCATATATTATTTATTATTTAAAATATAATGTTTTGTATATATTTATATTTATAATTTTTTATTATATTTTTATAATATATATTGTAAAAATTAGAAAACCGAAAAACCAATGAACCGAACCAACGGTTAGCTGAATTAGTCAATTGGTTAACCAATTGCCTTCGATTCGGTTTTGGTTACCAGTTTTCCAAAAACCGGTAGTACAGGTTCGGTTACAAGAAAAGGCCCACGGTTCGGTTAACCGAACTGTGAGCACCCCTAGATATTGGGAAATCAAAAGTCTTGTTTCATTTTCCAGGAAGTGGGGGCATGTAAGTTGGTGGGTCCCATGGAAAAGAAATAAACCCATGTTTGTATTTTGATATTAGTGGGCCCCATGGAAAAGAATGATTCCTGAGCAGCTCATTTACCTGGGCAAGTAATATCCTCCTGAAACTTGCGTAAATCACTTACCCATCCACACAGAAAATTGCTAATACGTGATGGGACAATACTGCCCCTTCAATAATGTCACTTTTTGGATAAAATGGTCATTGCACAACTTTACTTGTGGAATAAAAGAACATTGGTAAGTGCACTTATCCGAGTAAATGACTTGTCGAGACGCGATCGAGGTCTTATTCATTCTATTAAAGACAAATTAATGAAGCTTTGATTCTATGGTTCCAAGTTGATACATGGATTACTAGGGGTGATCATTTCAGCCCGGCCCGGAATTTTCGGGCTTGGGCCTGGGTTTTGTGTTCAAGCCCGGCCCAGGCCCGGGCCCACATCAGGCTCGCAAATTTTAGGGCCGGGCTTGGGCTTAATACTTCAAATCCAGCCCGGGCCCAGCCCGACCCACATATTTAAACGTACACATTTTGTGTATAATGTATACATATGTATACAAGTTATTTTACATTATATTATATATTTTATATTATAAATATTATAACATGACATGTATAATTTATATTGTATGTATATTTTATATTATATAATGTATAAAATAAGTTTATATGCATGTTATGTCATTTAATATATAGATATATAATATTTTATATTATATAATGTATAAAATAAGTTTATATGCATGTTATGTCATTTAATATAAAATATTATAGATATGTAATGCTTCATATATATGAAAGACATTGTCCTAGAATCAGGCCCGGGCCCGTGTAGACCTGGGCTAGGGCTTATGTTTCAGGCCCAGAACCCCGGGCCGGGCCGGGCCCGGGCCTAAGCTATAGCCCTTA
Source organism: Nelumbo nucifera (assembly GCF_000365185.1). The sequence continues at coordinate 701,239 of NW_010729122.1, read as the reverse complement.
TCATAAGTGCAAAGCCCGGCCCGGCCCGGCCCATGATCACCCCTATGATTTACCTCTCTCTTTCTCTAAACTTCTTTTCTTCAATACTCTCTTCTTGTTGAAAGGCCTTCTTTGTGGAATATTCCTATGCTCTTTATTCTTTTTTCTATAAAAATATCTGTCCATCAATCCCCTTCCATTTTGGCCTCTTTAGTCAATGCAAATATTTAAAGCAACAGAATGAAATAACAAAAATGCAATCATATTCTATATTACATCAAATAGTTTTTTTTTATCGATAACAACAGATTTCATTAAATAGTAGTAAATTTACAAAGAAGAGGAGCTAAGGTATATTACATTAAATAGTTGGACATATAAACATAAAAAGTAAAGCTGTAAAATTACTTTGTGGTTGACTAGTCAAACTTTTTTTTATTGGAAACGGTAACTTCATTAATACAAATTAAGAATAACTTTCCAGAATTAAGTACAGCTGTCAACTCCTAAAACAGGTGTTGAGCCTCAGTAATCTTTCTTACAAAACTGCCCAAAACATTCTCTCCCTCACAGTCCCTTGTTTAGCCAACGTGTTAGCTAAACCATTAGCTGATCTCCTTGTCCATTTGAAGCATGCACCGATCTCCCTTGTTGTGTTGAGCATTTCCCTTATGGGCTGTCTATAAATCCAGGCTCCCAACTTTCCAGATTGCAGCCACTCAATCAACAATTTAGAGTCTCCCTCTATCTCAATTTGGTGTAACCCCAATTGTTTTGCATATCTTACACCTTGAAGCAAGGCCATCACCTTCCCTCTCAATGAGTCCCCCACTTCTATTGGTCCTGAAAACATAGCCACAATTCTGCCATTTTCATCTCTGAATACTCCTATACCTGAAGGGCCCGGATTACCTCTAGAACTCTCGTCAAAGTTCAATTTCACTTTGTGTTGTATTGGTGGGGACCACAATTCCTGTATAATAGGTTTTATGGAAGTTGTAGATGCCACCCCTTCCCAAATCCTGTAAATATCTTCAGCTAAGAAGTCTTCAAACAGATCCAAAGTTTTCAACCATTGAATAGTCATAATGATTATCCTTTCTACAACTTCCTTCTTGGATTTCTCCACTCCTTTAAATATTCTATTGTTCCTTTCTTCCCAAACTGACCATAAGATAGCTACTCTTGTGGCTCTCCACATTAATCTTCCACGTCTCTTCGGTTGTCTGAAAAGGCTTGGGTCAAAAAGGCTTGCCATATCTGGGGGAGGTGTCCACCTGCAACCAAAGATAGAAGAGAACCAGGCCCAAAAAAGCACACAAATGGACAAGAAATTAATAGGTGTGTGATCGTCTCACTAGAGCCCAAACAGAGGCTACAAACATGGGGTGATAGGCATACATTCGGCCTTTTTCTTTGCAACATATTTAGAGTATTGATTTTTTGGAGAACACCTCACAACAAAAAGCTCGAATTTTTGGGGGTACAAGCTGACACAAAATCTCCTTAGAAGGAAATCTCCTTGTAGGGTTTGATGATTGAATGAGTACATCAAAGAAGGAGGAACAAGTGAACACGCCAGGTGGGGAAGGTTTCCAAATTCTACTGTCCAAACAAGATTGATCCAGGTAGGTTGACCCTAGAAGGTTAATTAATTCATCCACCATTGTCATTTCTGACTCCCTTGGACCTCTCCTCAAACCCAAGTCCCAAGAGTTATTAGTAAAAACTGAAGATATCACTTTTTTTTTTTTTTTTTTTCTGATAGTGAATAAATAGAAGGGAACCTTTCATCAAGGGGAATGTCTCCAACCCAAACATTTTCCAAGACTAACACTTTATTTCCTGCACAAGCATCAAATTTGACGTAAGGAAGGAATGAAGGTAAAATACCAAGAATAGCTTTCCAGGGAGAGCATCGGGAAGCCCTGGGGTCAACTCCTACATCCCACCCATTGTTTGCCAATCCATGAATGCTAATAAACACTCTATGCCAAAGTCTGTCCTGTTCCAATGTTAATCACCATAACCATTTCCCCAATAATGCTATGTTTCTTAGCCTAAGATTTCTTACCCTTAGGCCCCCTTCATCTCTACTTCTAGAAACCACCTCCCACTTCACTAGGTGGTATTTTTTGGTGTCTCCTAGTTCCCAAAGGAAGTTCCTCATAATTTTCTCTAGCTGGTTTGCCACTTTCACCGGTATCCTAAAGGTAGATAGGAAGTACATTGGTAAGTTAGCCAAAGTTGACTTTATTAGGGTTATCCTACCTCCCAAAGAAATGTAGCTTCTCTTCCAATTCACAAGTCTCTTTGTAAATCTCTCAATCACTAGATACCAAAAACTATCTATATTAGGATTTCCCTCCAATGGTAGTTCCAAATAGTGTAATGGCCAATCCCCTACTTCACACCCCAAAATTCCATTTAGCCAAATCACCTCTTCACTCCCTAAATTTACTCCTACCACAGCACTTGCTCCAATTAATCTTAAGTTTGGAGATCCTCTCAAATTTAAGGACCATCCTTTTTAGGTTCATAAGTTCTTTTGTTTTCCCTTCACAAAACAAAATAATATCATCTGCAAATTGTAGGTGTGTAACCACCACTTCATCCTTTCCAACTCTCAATCCTCTAATCATATTGTTGGCATTTGCCCTTATGATCAACTTACTTAACACATCAGTTACCAAAGTAAAAAGGAAGAGGGATAGGGGATCTCTCATTGTCTAAGGCCCCTTTTGGCAGGAAAAAATCTCTTGCTATTCCATTTACCAAAATTGAATAATGACATGAAAAAAATGCAACCCTTCACCCACTTACACCATCTCTCTCCAAAACCCCTACACTTAAGGATTTCCAACAGAAACTCCCAATCCACCATGTCATAAGCTTTCTCTAAGTCCAACTTGCAAACTAGTCTCTTTTTCTTTTTCCTTCTTCTAAACTCTATGCATTCATTGGCAATGAGAATTTGATCCACTATTTGTCTCCCAAACACAAAAGCCCCTTGATTTGGAAAAATCATCGAGGGCAGAACATATTTTATTCTTAGGGCTAAAACCTTGGAAATGATTTTGTACATGCTTCCTATCAAACTTATGGGTCTAAAATCCTTTGGCTGGATTGCATCCACTTTCTTTGGTATCAAAATGATGAAAGTTGCATTTGCACCTAAGTTAAATTTGCCCCTCTCATATGTTATGAACACACCGCCCGACAGTACACTACGGCGCAGTCATAGGCAGCGGCACGCACAGCAGGCCGCACATCAGCACGCACCGCCCGGCAGCGCGCAACACGCACCGCCCGGCAGCGCGCAACACGCACC
>NW_010729122.1:667630-687282 GCF_000365185.1 Nelumbo nucifera | reverse complement strand
GGGCGGGGACTTCAATCCCCATCCCCATCCCCAACCCCGACCCCGGTCAGGGATTCCTATTAATCCCCATCCCCGTCCCCGCCCCGCCAAAACAATCCCCATCCTTTATCCCATAGGGTCGGGGAAGTCGGGTTCCCATGGGGGATGGGGAAAATTGCCATCTCTAATTCTCAATGTAAGGCTGCAAGGGACTGTGCAAATAATATGAGCATGATCTTGTGAGCACTAAAGCTGATTTCATTTGGAGTTCAGCTTTGGCCAGTGCAAGCCCGTTTGAACAGCCTCTTTCAAGGCTGTTCCCAATGGGTGTTGCATTGACCAAAGCCAATCTCTCTACTTGGTCAAATGAATCAAACGTCGAGAACCAGGCTGACATGCTGCTGATTACATTGGGAAAATGGTGGAATGAACCAAGGCTTAGTTTGGAAGGAGTACAAATGCAAATATATAGAGTATAAAACCTTATGTTTTGCATGTATTTACACTGTACATATTTGTATTTATACTCTTTCCAAACTGAGCCCAAGGTTTTCAGAATCCTCGTTAAAGATACGAATATCATCTTTCTGATAAGTTATATTCCTATATGCTGACTGCGAAGATGATGGCATGCACCCACCCGTTTCTTAGCCTTTCTCCTACCCCTTCTCGTCCCGTTTTGTGATGCACTGTTTCGCCTTAAAATCAGTAATTTCCAGGCGTGTAGCCTGAGCCCATACAAATAGGAATAACATCTTCTCTTTAGCTTTTGGGATATTTGATATGCAATTGAAAATAAATAAGTCTAGCCATACGAATTCAAGGTCATATGAGCATATTCATCTATCAGCGGAAAGTAAGGTTGTATTTGGTATCATTGCCATTTCTACTTTTCGCTTTTAGGCCCCGTTTGCTTTTCGGTAAGTTATTTACCTAGGTAAATGCAATTACTTAGGTAAGTTTTTCATGGGAAATACTTACTTGGTTAAGTGCATTACCCATGTTCTTTCATTTTTCATGTAAATAATGCAATGATCATTTTAGCCATAAAAATCCATTGTTAAAAAAGGGCATTTTTGTCCCATTCAAGTGTTGGCAACTTTCCCCCTAGGTGGGAAAGTTATTTACCCACCTAGGAGATGGGTACCACTTAGGGCTGTTCATAAGAATGCCCAACCCGACCAAACCGACCAACCCGGACCGACCCAACCCGAGTCGGCCGGGTTTTCATCATTACCGATCGGTTTCGGGTTGGGCAAATATATAAACCGATATATCGGGTCGGTTTCGGTTTTCTTGTGTGAAAACCGAAACCAACCCGACCCGAACCGAACTAGTCTTCTACTAGTTCGGTAGTTCTTAGTTTGAGTAGTTTCCTACTTAACTATAACTAGTCTTCTACTAGAACTAGAAGGCCCATCAGGTAATTACAATTAGAATAGGCAATCTATCATAGTTTCTAACTTTCTATAATCTTTTACACCAAATAGGCAACCCATTAGGCAATTACAATTAGAATTCAATTAAGTGTCCTTTTGTACAGAAGCAAAACCGAAACCGATCCAACCCGACTCAAACCGACCAGGTCAGTTTGGCCTTCAGTGGGTCGGTTTCGGTTTCCACCTCAGGTAACCCAACCAGGTCGGGTCAGTTGGGAAAACCCCAATAAACCGACCCAACCCGACCTGTGAACATTCCTAGTACCACTTACCTAGGAAAATAAACTTTCCCTAGTCCCCACATAAATATGAAAAAAGAACATGAGATTCTTGGTCAATGGGAACAAAAATCCCATTGACTAACTTTCAATCCTCTCAAAATCTGAAAAAAGAACGCCCTCTTAAGTTGGTCAATACAAAAGTTTAATAAGTTGTCTTATCACACCACATTAGATAACCATTTCTACTAAAAACATATAGGCATTAGATTGGGTGTTGGCATTTATAGTAGAAAAACTAAGTGGCTGTTTGGCATCATTGTTGTTTCTTGAAGCAATGGTGCCACATCAGTGCCACATAAGAAAAAACGGTGTTCCAAGAAACGAGCATTTGTTTGGAAACGCTTTTCCATAAAAAACGGTGCTCCAAGCCATGCCTTGGAAATCGGGAAGCCATGSCTTGGAGCAACGCCAAATTTGGCGTTTCCTGGAGCTGCAACTCGTTGCTATCAACAGGGCAGTGATGTGGCACAGGATAATAGGTACCAGTGCTGAAAACATTTCCTGGAGCAATGGTACCAAACAAAAAAAAGTTGCTATTGCTTCAAAAAACGTCCTACTTGGCAGCAACGTTTCCAAACAAAAATATAGGCACCATTTTCTAAGAAAACGATACTTCCAACCACACATCAGCAGTATCGTTTTCAAAACGGTGCTGCATTTGCAGCATCGATGCCAAACATATGCTAAATTTGATGTTTCCTCGAGAAACAACAATGGTACCAAATATTGTATTGATAACTAGGGGTGCAACTTGGGCGGGCCCAACTCAAAACCGAACCGGCCCAGCCTGAAATTTTACACGGACTGGGCTTGGATTTTTGGTTCTCGAACTGGGCCTGGGCCTAGCCCTTAGGTAGTCCAAACCCTGCCCGAGTCTGGCCCAACTATAATGCATACATATATACATAAATATATGTATACATATTTGCATAAATACATATATGTATACTTTTAGAGTGGGTACATTGACCAACCCAAGCCCGGCCCGGGCCTAAACCCAACCCGAATTCATCAAATTACAATGTGGGCTGGGCTCGGATTGGGAAAATCGGGTTTGACCTCAGACTTGGACTTTAAGCTCAAATTTTAGGGTCGAGCTCGGATTGACCATAATCCAAATCCGACCCAACCTACCCGACTTGCACCCCTATTGATAACTCAAAGCATTTGTGATATAAAAAGATATATTTTCATAAAACTTGTATTAACCAACCTAGAACCTACAAATAGAAATAGCAATGGTACTACCACCCAAAAAAATGAGCGCTTCTAAGTTCCATAGCCGCCCACAAAGAAGGAACCTGAGAAATCTAGCTGCTATGAGTCTATGACAATGCTTCTGAAACCTCAAGAAGCTGCCACTCGGCCCAACTCATTAACGTATGGGAAAATTTACAAAACATCAGGATTTTCTAGTGATGGAAAAGCCTTTGATACACGGCCTTTGTTATAAATTGATATTTATTGTGATGATTGGAGATATAAAAAAGTATAAATTAAGTTAAATAAAAGATAATTAAAATTAGTTAAATAAAGCTAATACATTAAATAAAATTAAGTGGAGTGAACTTAATTAACTTCGGTCAATTTATAAATATTTAAATTAAGATAAAAATTTTAAAATGCACATCATGTTCAAATTTATAAATTTTAAGTATTAAGATAATTGTTCTATTATTAATATTTTTATTTGTATAAATTTCTTGACATTAAAACCACTTTTGATATAAATGTGAATTTATAATTTATTCTATTAATTTACAAAGTAATAATTTTTAATATTATTTTTTTCATCTTTAGTTGAAGTTGTTGAATAGATATATTATTTATTTGAATTACATTTTATGTTTAGATAAAAGTTATTGTATTTCATTATTTGTTACAAAACAAAAGTTGGCTTGACGGCTTTAGAGTAGCGTTTAGGGTGCATTTTTCAGAAAGCAATTAGCATCGTATTGTATCAACACGTATCGGCCGATACGATATACACACGATTTAGGGGATATGGATTTAGTTGTAACGTTTCCCGTATCCCCTTATCCGATACCAACACGATACATATCGATATTTAAATCCTTGCTTACCTGTATTCAAGCCTTGGAAAACGATACTTCCATTCCTTGCCTACCTGTATTCAGGCCTTGGAAAACAATGCTTCCATGGAGCCGAGCCGAGTCAAACCTAGCTAAGTCGAAATAATACTTCTAGACTGGATTCGAGCTGAGCCGATTTCATTAGAGCTCACTTCAAGTTATAAACATAAACTTGAATTTGGCTGGACTCAAAAGCTCATATATTTGAATTCAGTTTCGCTTAAACTTGAAGTGAGCCAAGATTCATATAAAAATAAAGAGTATACATATAAAAATTATTTATTATTATACATATAAAAACTAAAAAATACTACATGCATTTTAAGGTGGTTGCCCCTTCACCTCAAGTAAAGTTTGGGGCTATAAAAAAAAAGAATAAGCTCAATCAAGTTTCAAAATATAGATACGCCTGATACGTCGATAGGGGCATATCAAGCAACATCAGTAGCTTTTTTTTTTTTTTTAGCTTTTTTAATCTAGTTCAGATGAGACAGTTTAAGGTCTGTCTACCATCTAAACTGGTCGAGACCTCGAAACACCCCCTGTAGGGATGTATCAAGAAACCTCTGATATGGCTCGATACGTATCAATATTTTAAACCTTGAGCTCAATTAAACTTATAAGTTTCATTGGACTCAAGCTTGAATTGGCCAAAAGCCCAATTTAAACCAAGCTGAATCAAGGTTTTCATGAACCGACTTGATTAGCTCAATTTAAACCGAGATAAGTCCTTGAAAATAATTAATGACAAATGCAACCCATCTTGGACAGATGGTCAATGGCAGATCAAATAAGCATCATTTCTAAAAACCAGAAAGCTCACCAGAGGTTCAACTATCTATTCCGATCAAGTCTGACAAGATTGCTTAGAATTTTAACACTCCATTTTATCCATTAAATCCATGTGCACATAGAAAATGTAATTCTCCTCTAACAGGGTATTCTTGTTATATGTATTAGGGTCCGCTTGATGAGTCTGAATCTTCTACCAACACAACCTCAACCAACCACCTATTAACAACCTCAAATAAAGACACCTGTCCCCACACATGCTTTCTTTTCTCTCATATGTGAATTAATGGGACGGATGTTTGATCCATCCTATTAGTTCTTCAAACAAAATTTCATCTATCCCCATTTTAATCTCCCGCCTGAAACGTCCCCAAAACCCTTGTGCCTGTACTTTCCTCTTATCACTTTGCTGGCAGTGATCTTTCTCACCAGCAACGGCAACTACGACGATGACTTTAGCAATCGACGGTGATCCTCCTTGTTTGACTACTTCCCTTTTCTTTATTTCTTTCATTCCTCTCTGTTCTCTCATCTCTTCCCAGTACAGAGGATTCTAAAACCCACCAACAATTGCGCCAATCTCTTCTCATGCCTGCTCCCCTGATATTCCTCCCTGGTTGGCTCTCTGTTCTCTTATCTCAGGGCTACTTGTTATCTCGAAATTAGAAGTTATAGTCTTAGGACTACTTGTTATCTCATGGCTATTAAGAGAAATTGGCCATTCTATCAGCATTAATCCTTTGGAAGAGCTCCATACAACATTAATCCTTTCAACCTTTTTGGAACCTTTGAACTATACTATTTGGAACCTTTCAACCTTTTTGCCCTAATTGAAATGTTGGTCATGCTATTTTTTGGAGACACATTTGTCCTTGTGTTCTTGTTACATATGCTAAGCAAGTTTGGTTTGTATTTTAAAGTTTTTATTTTTTACTTTTATTACTATTTATGCTTTTTTTTTGTGATCTGAACATTTATGAAAAGGGCAAATTTCTTAACTAATTATACTCCTACTATTGTCTTAAAGTACCTCTATTGTTTCTAACAATTGACTAACTGTACCCTTACCATCAGTGTTCATTAACGGAAAGATTAAAAGGACTATTTTGCCCACCACTCAAAAAACTCAAACTCCTGGTTCAATAGAAGACATTGCCGGTGATCTTCAAGCTCTTTGGTTTTGATAAATGCTAAGGATCGATCAGCCTTGAAATCTCATGGGTCTGAAAAAATCTTCATTAATATTGGCTAATACTGGTATGCCCATGTCCTCGTCTTGCTCTTCACCATTAATACTGGTTGATACCGTTTTTGTCCATTTGTCTGGATGCCGTTGCTGCAAACACAAACAACTCTATCTTAGTATTGCACTTGAAACTAGAGCCAAGGAAAAATAAAATACAAGCCTTTACCGCTGACAATACTATTGCTTCTGGTAGCGGATCTTTTCAAGGAGATTGGCAATGATTTTTCCGATTTCCCCACCGACGGCATCTGCCAGTCTACTCTTACCAAACAATCCCCAAGCAAGCTCTATCATTGTAAATTCATTTTTTTGCTGCAGGAGAGACGCACACCTTCCCACTATAGAACTCAAGGAGATTGGTGTCGATTTTTCCAAGTTCCTCGCCGATAGCATCTGCTAGTCCACTCTCACCAAGCAAGCTCCACCACTATAAATTCAATTTTGCTACGGAAGACGTCCAATGGCATCCTACCGCCTGTGATTTCTTGAATTATAGGGAAACCCTTGCTCTAGCCAACGACGATAGATCTGAGTATCTCTCAGATCTCATATCTGGGTTCATTGTAGATCTGAGAGATACTCAACAGATCTGGGTACCCAATCTTCTGCCGATCTTGGAAAGCGCTTCAACCTCCCACAGATCTAAGCACTTTTTCCAAGTGAGTGAGAGAGGGGCCGAAGGTGGAGATGATGAAACAGGGGAAAGAGAACAAATGGGAAGGAGAGAGAGAGAGAAGGGTAAAATTGGGTTTTAGAAAAATTATACATCATGTGGTATTATGTGTATGGAATTTGATGAAAATATTAATGGATGATAACGGTAAAAGTACAGGTATTCAATTGTTAGAAACAATAGGGATACTTTAAGACAATATCAAAATAGTAGGAGTATAGTTAGTCAATTCCGGGATAGTTTAAGATATTTTCCCTTAGTCTCAGTTTGGAAGGAGTACAAATGCAAATTTGTAAGTGTAAAACCTTGTATTTTGTATTATTTTATATGTATTTACAATATAAATTTGCATTTGTATTCCTTTCAAACAGAGCCTTATGAAAATTACTTTGAGGCTTCAAAAAAAATCCTTAATTGATAATAAAATGTTACAGCCCAATAAATTATGTATTTAACAACTTAATTTGGGTTCTTGACCCGATGTGCTTAATTAATTTACCATCCAATATTTGCATGACATGGAGAACAGGGGAAGCTAAGAGTATGAGATAACAAAAGTCAGGTCGAATCAAATTTGGAAAGACTAAAACCACAAAACCAATTATAAACGGATCAAATTCGGGTCACCCTTAATGGGGATTCGTATCAGACAATCGCACAATGTTTGCGGCTCTTGTGGCCTTGTGGGAACTGGACTGCTGGAGAGAGGGTCAGTAAGTATTTTGTATTTGTTAAGGGGAGGGACAATTGACAAAGATCTCTCTGGTTATTACGAGTTGGAAGTAGGGAACCGAACAAAATGCTGGTCGGGGTCGTAGGTGCGGCAGCATCACCACCAGCAATACCTTGCTTTGTTGCTTCTATCGCCCTGAAAAAGAACTACAAGCTCATCAACTGGGGTGTCCTCGCGTCCACCAAGCAACAGCTGAGGATATGGCAAGGCTCCGCAGTTCATATTGGAGGTGTAGGCCAAGCAGCGTTCACTTCTCTTGGTTGTCGTGGTGATCCATCATCACCGTTTGCAATTTCTTCTTCGGATTCAAGACGACCACCTCAAGAAGAAGAGAGGAGGAGCGTGGGAGGACAGGGTAAAAGGGCTCTAAGCGGCTCAGATGTGTTGTTCGCTTTGCAGAGAGCTGCGATGGCTCAGAGTCAAAAAGGGAAAAGGGCTGGTACAGGAAGCAGGAGGCGCAAAGGATCAACATGGAACAATAGTGGAAGACAAGGAATGGCGGATGATACTACGGATTACAGCAACGTTCGACCGTTGCGCATAAATGGGGATTGGGGTGTTCGCTTGGATGACTTGGAAAGGCGTCTCCAAGAGCTTCAGCAAGGCGCTTCCGGCGGCATTTGACTCCAATAGTCCAAATACACACAATACGAGAAGATAAAGCAAGCTTCTAGGGTTTGTTACCTGGCTTGATCTTGAAACTTGGAAGGACTGATATTGATTCAATCTTATTCTTCACTGTTGCCTGTTGAAGGAATGGATTGTTCATTCATTTATTTATTTCTTATTAATAAAAATTATCTATTAAAATAAAATACGTTATGTTTATTTGTGAAAAATAAGGAGAATGAAAAAAAAAAAACAAAGTGCTCTGCTCTGCCGCTTGGTTTATTATCAGTAGATGGTAACGATAATTGATTTATCATTGTGTGTAATTTTTCTGAATGCGTGGTTCGTACAATCCAAGGCGACTACGATCTTTAATTTTATTTAATAATAATATGCAGCTATTAGTTTTTTTCCTTTCTGATAATCGTTTTTTTTTTCTGGCGGACGGCTGATAGCTTCATATGCTTTTTTGAAATTGATCCCCTGCTCCGTTATTTATTTATATACAAGCTTTTTGTGAAAAAAAAAAGAAAAGAGAAAAACTTTCATCCATTCATTACACGCTCTAACAGAGAGAGAAGGCGGGGAGAATCGTGGCATCTATTCGGCCTCAAAACCACCTGATGACTTGTGTGGTAGAAATCCATTCAGCAAGTATTATTTGGATGCATTAATGAGGTCCTGATAATTCAGTCTTTAGTTTGAAAGTTTCATAATTTAACCCTGGAAAATCGATACCGCAGAAGAATCTCCCATCTTCCAAGTTCGAACCTCAAAGAAGTAAAGGGTTATCTTTGCCATTTCTTGAATATGTAATAATGAAGATATTTAGAAAAGAAATATATGAAAATAAGAAAGCATAGAAGGAAAAAAAAGGCAAGCTATGGTCATAATTTGTCAGTGAGAAATTATGTAAGAGTGGAGCATGCATGGCAGTAGCTACACAACACAGATAGACAAAGCCAGAGCCAGTACCAGCAACTCATTCGCCTCTAACGAGCCTTTCTTCTCTGTTCTTTGTTGGGATTTGATTTTTTTTTTTTTTGAAAATTTTCTTTATAATCAACAATAAGAAAGAGAATTTATTCATGGTGGTACTGAGTCTGCAACCCCTTGTGTGTCCGCCTCATGGAAATGATAGTTTGATTCGTAGAGGGAGACGAAGCAGTGGTTACGTTCTCCGATGTGGAATTGCGGAACCATCGGGGGAGCCGGCTCCTCTGGGTCAGAAGACGCAATATAGAGATGGATTCTTGGAGAAGGCATTTATGGCCCTGTTCGCCCGCAAGATGGAGAAATTTGCTTCCTCTTCGTCTTCCAATCAAAGCAAAAGCAATGGCTTTTGGGATTACGACTACGAGAGCTTTGTAAACGTCTCGAAGAGGGTAATGCAAGGAAGGTCTCGTAAGCAACAGCAACAAGTGGTCAGGGAGGTTCTCTTGTCTATGCTCCCTCCCGGTGCCCCCGCTCAGGTTGGTTCTTCTGTTCTGTCTCTTTATTCTTGACACCTCTCCTCTCCTCTCCTCCCCTTCACTTCTTTCTTAATCTCTGCTCCAGACTCTGGAGTTCACTCTGTCTCACTGTTTGTTATACGCTCTGACTGTGCCCATCTGAGTTTCTTCGGAAGTTTACTGAAATGGGCAGGGCTGGTGTCGGTTGAACCGACTGATACGGTAATGGTATGTTAAGAATTAAATGCCAATCCCAACTTGAACCCAATTCAAAATTAGATAGACAAGACGAGGAGATGAGGTAGGGCTGAGCCCGGGAGAGGGTCCAGATTCCAGCCAGAGCCGGTTTGAAAACATAATCATCGACTTGGGGTTGGGAACTAAGAAGAAATTATGCCTAGCTTCATCCCTCCACAATGAACAAATAAATGACGAATGATATTGTGGTGGGTATTGTTGCAGTTTCGAAAATTATTTCCGCCAACCAAGTGGGCTGCTGAGTTCAATGCCGCATTGACAGTACCATTCTTTCACTGGTTAGTTGGGCCTTCTGAGGTACGTACTTAATTTTGCACTCAACGCATAATTTGACTAGTGCAGTTATCCTTAAACTATTCCTTTCATCTCTTACACTACTGATCGATTCACGATGTTCCACGGTCATATCAGCCTTCTCTCACATGCTCGTATTTTTCTTACTTGATCAACCCATTAAAAGCATATTGCCTCCTATTCACTTAATGTTTATTAGAGAAAACTTGAGGGAAAGACATAATTCAGAAGCTGGAAAGATATTGGCCTGGTCTAGACTTTTGGAGTAATTTTTGCTTCCATTTCTAATATTCATGGTTGTATACTATTTTTTAAGCTATAAATATCTTCTAGGTTGTGGAAGTGGAGGTAAATGGGGTGAAGCAAAGAAGCGGAGTCCATATAAAGAAATGCAGGTAGAATGATTTCTTCTCTGATAAGTTATAGAATGACCGGTATTGCAAGGGGGAACTATAATTGTTTGATTTTTTTTTTCTTTTGTTATTATTATAGGTTCTTTTCACTTGCACCATCATTGCTCAAAACTCACATGCAATCAAAATATGTCCATCTGATTGCGAGAGTCAATGAAAGTCGCGAATTCTCGTTTAATAAATTGCAGAGATTACTAGGTTTATATACAGAATTTAAAATTCAAAAATTAAATGTACAGATAAAATGATAATTACAACAGGATGATGATTATCATAAGTTGATAGCAAGATAATTGTTATCCAGGGTTGAAAAGTCCACAATAATGAATTATTGTTGTTATCTAACTGATGACATGGCCAGTGTGGATTTATCTCTAGCATCCCCCCTCAAGTTGGACAAGGATGGACCAATGGTCAGCTTGCTTTTGAGATGAAGAAACCGTGTAGAGGGAAGCGGTTTAGTGAGCAAGTCAGCGAGCTGATCACTGCTGGGCACGTAATGTATGGAGATCAGTTCTTCGCACTCATATTATCGCACCAGATAGTAGCAGGAGAGAGCTGAATGCCAAGTTCAAAGAGGAGCATGGTGATCCAAGAGAGTTCTGCAGCAGTTGAGGCAAGGCACCGATACTCTGCTTCTATACTTGACCTAGAGACAATAGATTGCTTCTTCGAGCTCCAACACACAAGATTGGGGCCCAAAAATATAGAATAACCACTTTGAGACCATCTATCAACGGGGTAGCTTGCCCAATCAGCATCAGCAAAGGCAGTGAGAGTGAGAGTTTTGGACAAAAGAAGAGATAGTCCATGTGTTATAGTACCCTTCAAATAGCGAAGCATTCGCTTGACTGCCGCCCAGTGAACGGTGGTGGAAGCTTTAAGGAACTGGCATACTTTGTTTACAGAAAAACAAATGTCTAGGCGAGTTAATGTCACATATTGGAGCGCACCAACAATGCTCCTGTAGAAAGAAGGGTCAGAGAGAGATTCACCCTGTGAGGAGTCGAGCCTAGTGTTGGCAAACATTAGGGTAGGGGCCAGTTTGGCTTCATGCATCTGAGCACGTATTAACAAATCTGATATATACTTATGCTGTGACAAATGAATACCAAAAGAAGAGCGGGTCAACTCAACTCCCAAGAAGTAGTGTACTGGGCCAAGATCCCTCAAGGCGAACTGAGATGATAAATCAGCAATAAGAGATGAAATAGAAGCAGAACTGGAGCCTGTAATCAGAATGTCGTCGACATAAACTAGGAGAATAAGAGTTTCTCCTTTGGTACGTCGAAGAAAAAGAGAGGAATCAGCCCATGATTCAATGAAACCCAAGGTGAGAAGATAATCTCGAAGCCTGGTGAACCAAGCCCACGGGCCAAACGCAAATGCCAAACATCCTTGGAGGTGCGCTCTCCAATCAAAGCTACAGGACTGCTAGAAGAAATTGATTGCACCTTGTATAAGCCATCTTTAATTGGTCCTTTGAAGAGAGTCTTCCCCGTCATCTGATCCTTTACAAGAAAACCACAAGCATCAAATATAAATACTACATCATTATCCTTGTAGAATTGGCTCACTGACAATAGATTCCTAGTGACCTAAGGTACATGCACTATATTATGTAAATCAAAGGATCTAGAGGATGTGTGAATAGTGGAAGAACCAATGTGAGAGATATGTAAATGCATACAATTACCAACAATTATTTCCTCAAAACCAGTGTATAGATTATGTAAAGACAAATTATTGAGATCTGCAATAAGGTGATTCGTGGCACTAGAATCCGGATACCAGATTGAGTTACAAGAAGACCCTATAGAAGAGGTAGTGTGAGAAGCTACATTGGCGTTCTTGTTGGAAATTTTCTTCATCCCTAGAAGCTCTAGATATTTCCTGCAAGTGGTAACAGTGTGTCCAACATATCCACAAATCTATCAAACAACAAAAGTATCCTTACCACTGGGTCATTTAGAACCATTGTTGGGATGTTTCTTGTTGTCCGAAGAAGAAAATTGTCGAGATTTATTTGAATAATGCTGCTATGAGTGTCCAGAGGTATTCCCCCTCTTTCTTTCTTGCAACATTAGTAGAGGAAAAATCAATAGAAATAGCATGACAAGCTAAGCACTTCTCAAAAGTAAGAAGTAAACTCTGCACATCTAGCATGGTCAAATAATCCAAACGAGCAGTAATTATGATAACAAAAGTGTCATATTCTGGCGGCAAACCACCGAGAAGATAATGAATAAGATCTAAATCTGATATAAAGTAATTAGAAGCAGCAAGAGCATTAGAAATCCCTTTGATTTTTTGAATGTAATATGCAACTGACAGGTCGCCTTTTTTAATATGTGCTAACTCCAACTTCAAATCATGGATCCTGGAAGTGGAAGAAAATAAACGGCTGAACTGGTCCCATACTTCCTTAGAAGTTTTGCATCCTACACTTGAGCAAGAACATGCTCTTTGAGAGAAGAAAGAAGTCAGCTCAATATGAGCTAATCCTGTTCATACCGGGAGATGAATTTGGGGTTGATCTGTTGATCATTGGTGCCAGGAAGAAATTTTGATGGACATGGTAGTGATCCATCGACATATCCAATGACCCATTGAGTGTAGGGAGAATTTGCACAGACCATAAGAGATAGTTGTATCTATCTAAGCGAACTGT
The DNA here is from genome assembly GCF_000365185.1 of Nelumbo nucifera. The sequence goes on along the minus strand of NW_010729122.1, from coordinate 674,350 downwards.
GATAACATTCATGAAACTGGACAGAGTAATCAATCCATTATTTTTGGAAGAGGACCCACCTTGAAAGTTGATCGAAGAACTTTGAGCAGACATGACGTTAGTCTTCTAGGGCTCTGATACCATGCGAGAGTCAATGAAAATGGTGAATTCTCATTTAATAAATTACAGAGATTACAGAGGTTTATATAGGTGAAGATACAAAATTTAAAATTCAAAAAGTTAAATGTACAGATAAAATGATAAGCACAACAGGATAATGATTATCATAAATTGATAACAAGATAATTGTTATCTGGGGTTGATAAGTCCACGGATAACAAATCATTGTTGTTATCTAACTGATGACGTGACCAATGTGGATTTATCTCTAGCATTGATCCATGAAATAGCCACTTATGATTCAAATCTACTATAATTCCTTCCTCTAGTTGAGTTGGGAAATACTGTTCTTTTGCTTCTTAAATGATTTATGCTCCCTAATGAGTGTTATTATTATGCAAATATTGATTTTCTATCTCCCCTTTTATGTTGGTTTAAGGTACTTGGAGAATAGTGGTTGCGTCGGAATGTGTGTGAACATGTGCAAGGTTCCAACTCAAGATTTCTTCACCAATGAATTTGGGCTTCCCTTAACCATGAACCCAAGTATGCCCCTTTTTGTTTCCGCAGATTGCTTTGTATAAGATTTTTAGACATGAATTTCCAGAGATTAATTAGGTATATTCTCTCAATTGTTTTTTTTTTTTTTTTGTAAAATGTATTTCTTTCATGCTTTTATCTATTTTAGTTCATTTCTACTGATCAGATTTTGTTGTTTATATTTTATTTATTTTATTTTAGCCACCTTTAATAGGTATTCTCTAATCTGATCCTTTCTTTTGGTAGATTTTGAAGATATGAGCTGTGACATGGTGTATGGCCAAGTACCACCTCCTTTTGAAGAGGACCCAGTCTCAAAACAGCCTTGTTATGCAAACATATGTAAGTCCTAGTAAGGATAGTATACATTTAAATAATAATAATAATAATAGCCAGAAGGTTTTCAAAGTCTAACTATAAACCATCTCTGCAGGTTCTATGGCAAATCCTAGTAACACAGTTTGCCCTAAATTACAAGCATGAGAAGATTTTCATTTTTATAGAGGAATCTTGATGGCAACAAAAGCATTTTAAAATGGCAATTGACTCCACTCCAAGCTAAACGTTTTTCTTAACAAAGGTAAATTCCGCACTTCCTGTGAGAATCTGAAAAACGTTTTTTATTTTCTACTTCCTCTGTTAAAGATTGTAAAAAGAAAAAAAAAAAAATCCATTGTATTGGCATTGACGCATTTACTTTTCGAATGCTTGGCATGCCCTTTTTTTCGTGTATAAGTTATTGCTCCATCCTTGGAAGCATTTCTAATCCACCTGTAAACCGTATATGTGGGCTGTTCACATGTTAAATCCTGTGGTCTATTACTATATCATCCATATAAGCCACCTTGGGTCTTACAATTACTATTATTCATTCATAGTTGTATATGTTTTTCAAAAGGTCATTTAGGTAAATATTTGTTAAAAAATATTCATCTGGATAAATTTATCTATTCTATGTTCTTTTGATTCCTGAATAACTTCTATAATGACTTTTTTATTTATAAAAAGTCAATATTAGGATGGATAAATTTGTTCCATTATATTTTGTAAACTTTTTCTTATATAGAAAAATTATTTATCCATTTAAAAGATAGATATCACTTATTTCGGCAAGTGGTTCCCAAGAAAATTAACTTTACCGTGGAGTCTTGAACTTATCCAAAAAAAAAAAACATTGTAACCAGCTTTCGCCTCCAATTTCCCGAAAAATGAACTAAGCCTAAAGAGGGGAGGTTTTTGTCACTTAGGCAGGCCCGGTTGGTAAGAGAAAGGTTTATGTCATTATCATCCCGATGATGATAATTTGGTTGGAAAGCAAATTAAGGTCTTTTTTTTTTTGGAAATCTAATATCTAATATAGCAAATCCTTCATTAATTACTTGTTAAACAACCTAAAAGCAAAGTCGTGACAATAAGGCCTCTTTACTACTAAGTATGTGGGGATTTGTCAACGGGAAATGTATGATTTACTGAAAGTTAACCAATGTCGTGTTCTTTTATTGGTAGATGTAAGACCCAGGAAAACGAACTTTCCCCAAATAAGGTTTTTAGTAACAAAAAATCTTACCCTTCTCGCAAGAAGGAAAGTTATCAAAATTAATGAACAAAAATGTCCATTGAACAAGCTTTTTAAAAAAAAAAGTTATAAATATAAGTAACGGAAAAAAAATTATTTGGGTAAATTTCAATAGAAAAGAACAGTGGTAATTATACTTAACTAAGAAGCACTTATCCAGATAAGTAATTTATCAATAAAAATAACAAGGCCTATGATGGAGTCTAATCGGATCTACTAACAATAATACTAGATAGTAACATATATATATATATATATATATATATATATATATATATATATATATATTTATATATATATTTATATGCCTTATTTGACCAATGGTTGAATTGCTTACCCACTATCAGGAGGGAATAAAATGGTTTTATTTTCAAATTATTGATTTCTATGCTATTTAAATCAATGTTGTGGATTTAATTAATAGAATTTAATGATGAGAAAAATATATCTAAAATATAGGATTTAATGAGAGAATATGCCTCAAATATGAGACTCAATGAGAGAGAATAGGAAAATAATTTTATTCCCAATTGATTTTAAATTTCATATTCCATTTCCATCATTAATAAACTGATTTCTTATTTATCATACTTATTTTTGTCTAATATGATGAATATATGATATTAAAGATGTTCCCAAAATTTTCTTTCTTTTCTATATTTTTTGCATTTTATCAAGTTTAACTTTTTTTATTATTTAACTTTGGCAACAATGTGACATGGGTTGACCTATTTGACCCAAAATTGTTTAATTTCTTACCATTACATAAAAATACTACTTTTCCAAGTCAATTTCAAAAGTACAAGTTTTTATGTTATTAGAATTATTTATATATGGATTTGATTAGTTAGTGAGAGGATGGTGAATGGTCGGGTCGAGCAATGAGGGTGCTGGTCCGAGCAAAGTAACGGTATGGGTGCTACAAGTTGGGATCCCTTACCTTGAGCATGGAACACCTTTTTATAACTGGAGTTTCGTCTCCTAGTCGGATTAGGCTTTTGGGGAGATCAGGATGGAGCTCTCCACCGAGGTTACCGGGGTAGAGTCCTACTCCTCGGCGGAGTTGTCTTCCCACCCCCTTATCCGCGGTTGAGCTTATCTGTGGGGCATGTAGCTGACGTGGATGGAGGGATGAGACGGGGGGCCAAGGTAATAACATAGCTCGGCTGAGCCGACCCGTCGTGGCCGAGTTATGCCGACGTGGCTGGGTGATGACTGGGCACCACGTGTCTCTCAGGGCTAGCTCAACCATGACCCCAACACCACTCCCCCAGTTCTAAAGTTGAGGGACGAGGTTCTCCTAGTTCGTTACTCGGTTGAGGAACATCCGAGCTGTTGTCTGGTCCTTCCACTATCCACGCAATGTTGGTCATTTCCAAGGAATCCTCCGATCGTCGGCTGTAGAACTTAAGTAAGAACCAAAATTTCGGTTCCCAAACTACTCCCCCAATTCTGCTGTCAAGGAGGGGGAAAGCTCGGCCAGACTATTGCACAGCCGTGTAGCCTTGTCTGGCGTGGGGGCTCGGTTCCGATCAGTGTTAGGCATCCTAGCTGGGCCGGCATTCTTGGGCGGCCCCATCAGGGATCCGCGTTGGTGGTTGGACCAGCATTGAGGGTCGAGCCGGCGCATTTAATGGTCGTAACCATTGCATGTCAGGGTTGTCACTTCGGTTTTCGATGCTTCGCGCGTGCATTATCGGTCGCATCGATTAGTGGTGCTTCATCTATACCGTTGATCTCTCCTCAATTCGTGCTCCTAGTGGCTATAAAAGAAAAGGGGCCCCCCCTCTATGTCATTTGCGAGGAAGGTAAATTGCATTGCTTGGCGGAGTGTGGTGTGATTGCTTAGTAGTGGTTGCTCGGCGGTTTTTCCTTCCTCGGCTTGGTATGTCTTCCTTATCCCGTTGATCCTCTTCCTCTTCTGGGTCCTCTAGTAGTGGTTCCGATTCCAGCTCTTCCCATGGCTCCAACTATGAGCCTGAGCTGGGGGATTTCGTGACCGCCAAAGTCGAGGAGGCTGAGGCTGACCCTTTTGGGACGGAGGCAAAACTCCCCTGCGAGCAGGTCGTCGGTTTGGCACCATGCCCTGAGTCTTGGCACCCGGGGATATGGCTCGAATCCGAGCAAAATGGCCATTGATGCTCAGCCCGGTGAGATATGTGTGTACGAGCATAACTTTGAGGCTGGGCTAAGGTTCCCATTGAACGAGGGGGTCACCAAGGTATTAGGTTGGTATAGGGTGTTGCTGGTGCAGTTAATGCTGAACTCCTTCAGGTTCTTGCTCGGCCTCATGTCCTACTATGTAGTTCGTGATATCGAGCTGACCCTGGGGATGGTGAGCTTTATGCTTCAGCTGAAGCATCATCAGCAGGGCAACACTATTTTTCCAATAGGCGGAATGTTCGGTCATTGGTCGGGGCTCCTTTTTCTGTGAAGCACTAGAAGGAGTCGTTTTTCTTCGTGCGCATTCCCGGGGGTCTCCCTTTTCCGGCCGAACTATGGGAGTCGAGGACAACTGTGTCACAGCCCGAGTGGATGAAGATTATTTGGGAGGAGAGGTCGGCCCTGAGCATGATCCATGAGATAAATGTTATTGCGTACACATGCTTGCTGGGTTGATGGAGAGGGTGGTCRATCTGTTTCTTTTACTGTTTGTTTGCTAATTCACTATTCCCTTGTTTGCTTTCTACTTATCTTGGGCATTCTGTGTTGCAGGTATAAGGATGGCCAATGAAGAAGAGATTATTCGTCGAATGAGGGCACTTCAGCAGAGGCAGAGGCGAGCTAGTACGCAACTGGAGGCTTAGTCCGAGGCAGTGGACCAGCCACGATCCATGGATAGGGCGATTCATGCAAAGGAGAGTTCGACGGCGGGAGGCTGAGGAGGACGATGTTGTCGTGGTTGACCCTGAAGGGGTTCATCGTCCTACGGGTGCGTCGGGGACAGAAATGGGTGGCAGTAGCTCGGGCGTGCACATGTCGCGGTGGGTTGGTTCGTGTTGATGATGACTTGGAGATGCTTGGGGTTCCTGAGTAGTTGTTGCGAGGGATTATGACTATGTTGATGGCTCAGGCATCGGTCGGGGTCGGCTGCGGAGCCTTAGAGTGCGTGCTTCTGCGGTCTACTGCCCAAGTGAGTTCCTTTCTTTTTTTTTTTGGGCATATACTCATCATTCTCTTCTTGTGTAGCGGTCATGTTGGTCGATCACCTCCGGGACATTCGATCAATGTACGAGCGAGAACACTCCGAGTATCTACGGCAAAAGGCCCAACTGGCTGAGCTTCAGGCTGTCGGGGAGCGGACAACCGTGCTAGAAAGGGAGGTGGTCGAGCTAAAGGCGTAGATGGTCAAGCAAGCCAGTATTGTCCGGGGGCTGAAGCAAGAGATCGTTGAACTTAAGGCAGAGCGGGAAAGGCTTAGGCAAGAGGCTACCGAGGAGGCAGTTGACCGGTACAAGGTGTTGGAAGAGATGAAACTGCAAATGGACGAGTACGTCAAGGCCTCCTTCGAGATTGGATTTAACGTCTTCCGCTGAAGGGTCCTTCGCCACTACTCGGAGCTGACCGAGGTGTCGTAGGGCTTGTGATCCGGACACTCCCCCGGGTTCTGCCAAGGATGCCGACGAAGGGGTCGGGGACGAGGTTGACGCTACTGAAGGGGCTGCTAGCTTTGCCGCCGAGGATTGAGCGGCTATCTCTTCCAAGTTGTGTTTTTTCTTTATGTTGGGTTCTCTCCCTTCTTTTTTTTTATATCGGCTCAATATGCCGAGCCTTAAACAATGTAGCAGACCACTTTCATATTTGAATATAAGTTACTTTTGTTGACCATGTATGTGTGTCTTGTTGTTGTTGTGCGTTCTTTATACTTGTGCATTTCTTTTGCTGGGCGAGGCATGGTTGGTCGGGCTATCGCGTGCCGAGTTGGGCTATGCCTCTGCGTCCTCAACCTTCTGCCAACCGAGGTATGGTTGATCAAGATCTTTTGGTTCTCGAGCTCTTAGCCATGGGATGCTCAGTTTCTAGTCTCGGGAGCCTCTAGGGCTAGCCGTTTCCTAGCTAGCTCAGTCATTAAGCCGACGGTTGTGTGGAGTTCCGCGACCAGCCTCTGGCCTCGATAGGCGGGGGCATTCTTTCTCCACGTTTAGGCTCAGTCATGGTCAGCTGAGTCGGGTAGCTTAGTCAGCGATACGTTGCCAAGCTAGGCATTATGGGCTCGGCCGTTCTGGGATCGACAGAGTCAAATTGGTTAGTAGTGCAGCTTAGCTTGTGCATGTGTAGTGTGCGGTGAGCGTGTATGTGCCTGGTGGTCAGAGATGTAGCTTAAAAGAAAGGAAACTTGTATTGCTTGTAGATCTACTAGTAGTGCATCCTAAGATTTCCCAAGTTCCAACTTGGTGGGTGTCGAATCCAACCAAAGATAAATAGTCTTGCTCCAATTAAATAATTTGTAGATAGTGATGAGCAAGGTCGTCTCCACAGGGATTGGGTGGATTTATTTCCAAGTA
>NW_010729122.1:653347-667365 GCF_000365185.1 Nelumbo nucifera | reverse complement strand
CCAGCCTCTACTCTTATTATTCGACAACCAAAACAAGCTCTTTGATTGCTTCCCTTATTAATAGGCAGTCMTAAACAAGCTCTTAGGATTTATCCTATTAATAGCATTAAGAAGGGAGAGACCCAATTTTGGTCAGCGATCTCACAAGCTCGGACCGTTTAAACCAGATCATACATTTTCCTAACATAGATCAAAAACTTTTTTGCAATCAATTTCTGTTAGTTGCCACTGATTGAACCTACCAATCATATACGAAACTGGAGGTTCAATCGGCCATAGATTATTTTCATTGAATGAGCAAGGGGCCCTTCTTGCTTAATCAATAAAAATAGTCCTCATAAAAATCAATTAGATCTCACAATGTTTAAAGAATCAAAGCTTCCCTAACCCTTCAACCAGAAATAAAAACTTACAGACACTCCATGATGAAATCGCAGCTTCCAGATGAGAAAGGGGGGCAAACTCTTGCTTCTTCCTCCTTGGTTGCTAGTTTCTCTCTCTGAAGATTGAAGCTCTCTTGGAGGAATTGATGCCTTGGGTGCTGGTCCACCCCCCTTTATATAGGTTTGGGGAGAGGGCTGCTCTCCAACTCCCTTAAGGAGATTATCCTCAAACTTGAAAGTCCTAGTCTAATTTGAACTTATCCTACCTAACTCTTATCTCTTATCTTTCTAGGACTACAATTTGAGAATTTAAATCTGATAAMACTCGTTTATTGAGATTACATTCAACTTCTATTCTAATGGGACTCTTGGATCTTAAATTCGAACTGGGCTTCTTTAACAAGTCGGGCTTGCTTCAAGACTCTTCTGCGGAATGGGCTTCAACTTGTGAAATGGGCCTTGCTACGAAATTGCTCCAACTTTGGGCCCAAATTCATCTGCGATGCGTACCGATTCTGCCAAAACCCAAAACATAAAAGTTGTGGGTCTTTTCCTTATCTTTTCATTGATCCTTGAAATGTCCAAATCAGAGTCTGGAATTGAGAGTTATGCCCAGATCACTGATCGGTGCCGAAACTGTGCAAAATCATCCGATTAGCCTTGTTTTCTTCCAATCGCCTTCTTGCTTACCCTGAATCGAAATACAAGAGTAATGAGTCCAATTAGGTACTAATTAAGTGTAAAATACTGAATATTGAGGGATAAAGATATGACAAATTTTATTCTCATCACAACTCCTCGGTATTGGTCGGCCTTCGAGGTCTTCGAGTCTATAAGTACTCGGTCCGAAGACCATGGTGATTTTGTACGGCCCTTCCCAGTTTGGTCCGAGCTTGCCTTCTCTGGGTGCGGGGACTATGACTCTGCGTAGGACGAAGTCGTCTATTTTGAATTCGCATCTTCTGTCTTGAATTTATGTCGTCTGTGATGAGCACACGAGGGATGCCGAAGCAGCAGACAATACCTTGCCTAAAGAAGTTCTGGGCATTATGGGCGGTAATGCATGCCAAGGCTTTGGCTTCCACCCACTTCGTTAAGTAGTCTATTGCTACAAGAAGGAATTTCTTCTATGCAACCACGGTGGGAAAGGGGCCGAGGATGTCCATTCCCCATTGGGCGAACGGCCACGAGCTGGTGATTGGCTTCAGGGGGCCACAACCTGGTGATGTAGACTGGAGTGTCACTAGCAACTGTCACACTTCCGAACTAACTGGGTGGCCTCCTGGTTCATCGTCGGCCAGAAGTAGCCCTGCTGAAGTGCCTTATGGGTCAATGTGTGCGCGCCGAGGTGAATTCCGCAAATTCCCTCATGTATCTCCCAGAGGACGTAGTTTGCTTCGGCTGGGGGGAGACACTTCAGGTATGGGAGAGTGTGGGAGCAGCGGTAGAGTTGACCCTAGATAAGGCAGTACCGGGCTGCTCTGTGTTGGAGATTCTTCGCTTCCGCTCGGTCTTCTAAGAGAGCACCTTATCGAAGATACTCGGTTATGGGGTCCATCCAAGATGGGTCGTACTATACTGGGAGGACGAGAACGATCATTGGTGCGATGCTAAGCTAGGCTAGTGTATCCAGTCGTATAGTCGAGTTAAAGTCGGTCTGCGGCGAGCTGGCTAGCTTTGAAAGGGCGTCAGCTCGGGTGTTCTCAGCTCGAGGGATCTATTGAATATTGAAATGCTCAAGCTTCTAAGTGAGCTCCTGCACCTTTCATAGATAACTCGCCATGGAGGGGGTCCAAGCCTCGAACTGGCCGTGGATTTGATTAACCACTAGCTGCAAGTGTTAGCACCCGATTTTTGCTTGGTCCACCTTCTGAGCCTCCAATTCACCCCAAACACCCGATCAGACCCATTCGACTCTCTCTAAAACACTCAAAAACCTAGAAAACCCAAATTTTACCCCGAGAGCCCTAAGATCCACCGTTAAACCTGCCCGATACCTATCCAATGGCCCCGATCGACCCTCACTTACACACCTCAACCATTAGATCAGACACAACCATCAGACCTCGAACATCTCAAAACACCTTCATTTGCTCTCGATTACATAAAGATTCCATTTTGAGGTGCCAGATTGATCGGATTCCAAATCCACCTGGTTCGAGTCCAATTGGCCAATTTGACTCTACCAATCATCTCAAGATGTCTGAAAACCCCACCTTACAAAAATTCTAGCCAAAAATACCCTTGTTAACCCTTTCCATTTCGGCCAATCTTGTTAACCCTTTCCATTTCGGCCAATCTTGTTAACCCACACACAAAAATCCACTCTCTGTGGTCAGACCCATCTTAACCCTCCATTTTTTTTACCCAAAACCACCCATCATTGAACCAAGAACCCGGTTCAACCCCTGGACCAGGTTTAACCCAACTTATTGAAAGTTACAAAAATTTGCCCCTAAAATTACCAAAACACCCCCTGGCGCCATTTAAAGGAGACCTACCCCTTCATTTTCACCCTAAGCGGAGAACATTCGGATGGACTGTTTTCATCTCTCCCCGTTCAAACACAGACACAAGCGGCGATGACAAACCAGAAACCCCCTCTGATCTTCACTCTCTTCCTCTCTATTCTCTCTTCTTCTTGTTCTTCTTGTTCTTGTTCTTCTTCCTCTGTTCTATTTCCGCCGCTGCAATCAGTTGCAGCGATGGATTCGAAGTCAGTGACATCTCCTCTCCAACCTCCTCCCCACAGAGCTCTCTTCCTCTCTCTCTCTCTCTCTCTCTCTCTCTCTCTCTCTTTATCTTTCCTTCCCCCTTATTCCTTCTCCATCTTTAGTTGGCTCCCTCCCCTGTTTTCAATTAGTCTCTCTCCATCTTCTCTACTTCGTATTACCGCCGCCAACCACCGTCACTTTCAGCTCTCAACAACCTAAACAGATTGGCATCTTCCAACAACAACCCCATCAACAACGTCAACAATAACGTATGCGCTGATGGAATAGTCATAGGGGGGCATAACCAATATGCCATGCACACCAACGTCCCTTCTGTCACTATCGAGCAGTTCACCATGCCCCTGACCTTACCAGGCATCTCTGTCACGCAAAACCCTAAATGCCCTCTGCCCACTGTGAACGCAGCTCTTCCACCAGTCAAGCCCTCTATGGTTCCCATTGGAATCGTGGTCACTGGTTCAATGAGCCCATGCAGTTCATCCACATGATTGACCTGCATATGAGAATGTGGGATAGCCATTTTGTAGCACTAGTAAGGACGCAACGACAACAACAACACCAACTGCATCAGGCCACAAGGCAGAACGCTAACCAGAACCAACAGCCTGGAGACCAAAATCAGAACCAAAACCAAGTACTAGACCCACCTCGCCATCATGACGGCCAAAACCAACTTCCCGCTATAGAATCAACCCAAGTTGTGATGTTCGAGGCTACCAGCTTCACTAAAGGGTCCCGAAGAAGGTGTCGCAGACATGCATGCCRCAACACAAGAAGGAATCATCTTGCTCTGAATGACAATGAGGAGGCAAAAACTAAAGAGAAAGAAAAGGAGAGGAGCTAGATCGGCACCTCGTCTACGCAAACAGTGACCCGAACCTGCTTCTCCGTGGCGACCTGCCATGTCGACTACGTCAGATGGCTGACTTGCCGACCATCTTCGTGTTCAGAGAAGTGTAGTTCCGGTTTCCCCTTCCATCCAAAACCACAACTACACTGCTCTAAATGTGAAGAGGGGAGAAATTTTGATGCAAATAAAGACAGTCGAGTACGTCAGATGGCCACCCAAGATGAGTGGAGACCCAACCAATAAGAACCCGAATAAGTACTACCACTTCCTTCGGGATATTGGCCATGATACAGAGAACTACCATAATCTCAAGGACAAGATAAAGGAGCGGATCCGGGGAGGTTACCTGAAGTAGTTCATATAGTATGAGAACCGCTACCAACTTGCCGACCAGCCCAAAGAAGCATCACAGTCGAGTAGGGATCAGAACAGGGACCAACCTCCCTGAGACCCACCACCACCAAAGCGGCCCATCCGTAGTGTGATCAGCATGATCATGGATGGGTCCATTATGGTAGGATGCATTACCTTAGTGGGAAAGAACTCAATCCGGGAGCTCGTGCATGAGGACGAGAACCCACCCGTGCCTTCGCATGGAGGAAGTCATTTACTTCATTGAGGATGACACTTACAGGATCCAATATCTGTATGATAACACCCTCATGGTCAAGTTAGTGATAAACAACTTTGAGGTAAAGAGGATGCTGGTTGACTCCGACAGTTTTGCAGACATCATCTTCTTGGATGTGTTCGAGTGGATGGAGCTAGAGAGGAACTACCTACAACTAGCCAACATTCCCCTAGTTACCTTTAGCAGAGAAGTGGTGCAACCTCTAGGCCACATAAGAGTGCCATTGACAACGGGCTCGCCACCAAACCAGGTGTACTTTGACCACAATTTCCAAGTGGTCGCGACTCCCTTGCCTTATAATGCCATCTTAAGTCGACCGATCCTACACACCGTTAGAGTCGTGGTGTCGACTTATCACAGGCCATCGACATCAACTTGGAGCCATCCCCAGAGAATAGCAACAAGAAAGATCGCCCCATGGCAGAAATCATCTTGGTGTTGATCTCAAACATTGAGCCCGTGAAGGCAGTGCAAATCGGAGTCCACCTCACGGAACCACTGTATTCTGAACATATAAGTTTTTTAATTAATAATTTAGATGTTTTTGCTTGGTTAACAGCAAAAATTCCCGACATAGACCCCTCTGTGGGAGTCCACCTCACGAAATCACTGTATTCTGAACAGATAAGCTTTTTAATTAATAATTTAGATGTTTTTGCTTGGTCAGCAGCAAAAATTCCCGACATAGACCCCTCTGTCATAAGTAATAGGCTTAATGTTGACCCTTTAATCAGACCGGTCCAGTAGAGGAAAAGGAACCTCACCCAAGAGCGGTGGAGAATAGTGGATGTTAGCACCCGATTTTTGATCGGTCCATTGCCTAAACCTGCAATTTGCCCCAAACACCCTTTTAGATCCATTTGACCTCTCTGAAACACCTAAAATCCCAAAAAGCCTAACTTTCACCCCCAAAGCCCTCAATTCCACCGTTAAACCTGTTTGATACCTATCCGATAGCCCCGATCGCCCTCCACTTACACCTCAATTATTAGATCAGACACAACCATCAGACCCCAAACCTCCCAAAACACCTACCCATGAAATTTGAACTTAAAATTCCTCCGTTCACCCATCCATTAAGCGAAGATTCCTTTTTGACTTCTCTCGTACCCTCAATTCATATCCACTTGATCCGGACACATCTAAACTAATCAAACCCCACCAGTCAACTTAGAATGTCTAAAAACCCACCCTGCGAGATTTCAGCCTAAATACCTTCATTTACCCTTCCATTTATAAAGATTCCATTTCAATCAATCTCATTGGCCCGCACATGCACGATTCTGCGGTTAAACCCATCTCAACCCTCTATTTGATGGTTGAAAAATTCCAACCATTGAACCAGAAGACCTAGTTTGACCCACCTAGACTAGACCTGATTTGACCCATTTCCTCAAAATTACCAAAATACCCCTAATTAAATTCTTAAGTTACCCCTCTTGCACCAAATTACCAAAATACCCTTGACCAAAATATCCAAATTCCCAAATTACCCCTTGCACTAAATTCCCAGAATACCCCTTAGACCCATTACCAAAATATCCCCTGACCAAAATCCCAAATTACCCCTCCCACCAAATTCCCAACTTACCCCTTGCACCAAAAATTCCTAAAATACCCCTTAAACTAATTACCAAAGTATACCCTTCATTCTCCAAATTACCCAAATACCCCTCTAAACCTTCTTGTTCAAACCCTAGATTACCCCAATCACCCTCTTGGCACCTAATTTACCAAATTCCCCTTCTTAGCCCAAATTCCCAAAATACCCTTCAGACCTTAAATTACCAAAATACCCTTTTTGAACCCAAATTACCTGATACCGCCTCTAAACCTATATCACCCCCTCCAAACCCTAACTTGTCAAATCAGCCCCTTCATTTTACTCAAGGTTTATTAGCCCCCCAGCTTCTCATTATAAGAAGTGGCTCAAGCAAGTGAAAAGGGGAGCTCTCAGTGGGTCTCCATAGAAAGGCTATCAAACTGAGAGTAGAGGGGTTTTTTCAAAGTGAAAGGAAAGCAAAGAGAAGGGTTCTTCAAGGACTGAAAGAATAGAGAGAAAAATAGGGTGCTTGCACGAGAGGGTTTGTGAGAGAGAAAATAGAGACTTCAGCTAAAAGAAGAAGAAGATAGGGAGAAGGGAGAGAGAGAGTTTGAGAGGAAGTTTGACTGAAAGAAAAAATAGAGGGAGACCGAAAGAAAGTAAGAGGGTTTGAGAAAGAGCTCAAGTGAGAGAAGAAAATAATAGAGGATTTCTTCAAGAGAGGAAGAGAAAGAAAGAAAACAAAGAATAGGGAAGATTTGAGAGTGAGTCCGTGCGAAAGTAGAGAGGATTCAGAGAAAGGAGGTTCTTTGAAGAGAATATTTGGGAGATGATAGAGAGGGTTCTAAGAGAGAGTTTGAAAGTAAGGATACAGTGTTTCAGGGTAGAACCAAACGATCACCACCCTCATTCCCATGTTGTTATGTAGAGAATCGGTCCAAAAAACCCTCTCCAATTCATGGTCTTTGACCTCCAACTAAATTTTTCTTAAAGTCTTAACTCATCATTGCTCTGCCCTCGACCTACTCCCACTACCAACATCGGCGAAGGACTTCATAACAACAATCTCAAGGTCCTATTCCAGTAAAGTCATCCAAACAGACACTTTTGGGTTTGCTAGTTCAACCAATATCAATAACAACATTGTTTGGTTGTTTTAAGGCTACATTGTGGTAATACGCTTACCTCATACTTGGTTCTTTAGATTCGAGTTTCACATTTGTTATATTCTTTTCCTTTATATCAGTTTCTGTTATAAGTTTTGTTTTTCTTTTTCTTGTGTTTGTTCTATTTTTTTCTTTTTAGTTATGTTTTTGTGAGTTTGAGGACTGTTATGTTTTCTAGAAATTTGGATGGGATTGATGTGCTCTTTCAACCTCTCTGATTGACCAACCGAGTTTGAAACTGGGGGTTCTGATAGAAAAGGGGTAGGGTTTCCTATCCTTTTGCTCAGGCCCCTGCGTCCAAAAGGGGCCTAGACTGGAGGATAAGGGAGCGGGGTCCTTAGCTTAACTTCAAATGTAAACAAAGAGGGAATTTTGGCATTCTTACTGACCAGAGAGAGAGTGCCTAACCCCTTCCCTCTCTCTCCATCAAATTACCCAGAATAGCCTTGTCACTATCAGTTCCGAAATGTTTTACCGAATACAATTCCAAGAGGCCCATCACTCCTAGTTATTTGTTTTTGATGGGTGACAACTTCATAGATTTGGCCAAGAAGTGAATAGCCAGGGGCATTTTCCCGACATTCATAGTGGGTGATGTAGGGAAGCTCCTTGCAGCAAATTTCGTTAGAGAGATCCAATATCCAAACTAAATTGCAAACCTAGTCCTCGTGAAGAAAGCCAACGACAAATGGCACGTGTGCATCGACTACACCAACCTCAACAGAGCCTGCCCAAAGGACACCATCCCACTCCCTAGGATAGACCATCTGGTATACGCAATCTCAGGGTTCGAGCTATTGAACTTCATGGATACTTACTCAGGCTAAAACTAAATTCAAATGGATCCAGTCGACTAGGAGAAAACTGTTTTCGTAACTAAAATGGGCTTGTACTTCTATAAAGTTATGCCCTTTGGTTTAAAAAATGTTGGAGCGACCTACCAGCACCTTGTAAACAAATTGTGTTCTAATTTAATTGTACACAAATTGTGTTCTAATTTAATTGGGCAATCGAGCTCATTGAGTATGACATCTAGTTTGAGTTGTGGTGCCTGTAACCACCTTGAAGGCTACTACCAAGAGCTTCAACACGCCAACCCCTGAGGTTGTGGTGCCTATAACCACCTTGAAGGCTACTACCAATGTGGCATCAACCTCTGAGGTTGTGTTCCAGGCAGACTTCATCGTCGAATGTATGTTTAGCATGTCAACCCCTGAGGTTGTAGTGCCTGTAACCACCCTTGAAGGCTACTACCAATGTGGCACCTGACCCGACATAGGATGAGGAGTCCTGGATTCTCCATGTGGACGGCTCTTCCAACCAATGTAAAAGTGGAGCTAGACTAATCCTCTACGGACCTAGCAAAGTGAAACTGGAGTACGCTCTCCAATTCGCGTTTGAGTTTCGAACAACGAAGCTAAGTACAAGGCACTGATAGCCGGGCTATCGATGGCAAAGGAGGTCGATGTGAAACATCTTGTAGTATGCAGTGACTCTTAATTGGTGGTGAACCAAGTGAATGAACAGTATGAGGCTCGGGAGCCCGTCATGTTGACCTACTTGGCCAAGGTTAGAGAGCTCCTACTTGACTTCCACTCTTGGTGTAGGTAAGGTGGTGGCGAGGCTAGGGAGGTGGTCTCTTTGAAGGATAGAGGAAGGCCGAGAATTGGGAATCAACAAGGAGGCTAAAGCGAAAGGGAAGTAATGAGGCGGTTGAATGAGGAGATCAGGGACAAGGGTAATTAGTGATTGAATATGGATCACCATCATTATGAGAAGGATCTCTATTTATAGGGAAAATCCCGAGATCCTGAAAGGAATGACCTAAAGGTGTTTGTTTTTCTACTAGGGAAGGRAATATTAGATCCGCTGTCAATCATTAAGGAGCATTGTTGGGGTTTCACCACGTGTCCCTATGGGAATCTTTCCAAGGATTGACTTTCCTTTCACTCAGAAATCCTCATAACCCACGTGTGATACTACCCTTTGTGCCTTACTTAATTGATGTGGCACTAGTGACGTCATTGTTTGGGGGATGACGTCTTATTAGACCCACGTGGCGTCTTGTCGCATTCGTCACTTCGAAATACACAGGTAGGTAATATCCAGGCCCGGTTCTTAACGAATCGGGATCCCATAGCGATTGAGGGTTTATCGTAGGGCCATGTGCATGTGAACCTCATCACAGGTTCAACCTGAGTTTGCTTTGGGCTAGCGCCGAGAATAAATTCGTCGCAAGTATGATGAACCGCGAGTTCATCACAGACCTGCGATTCACTGTAGGTTCATCGCAGTGGAAAGATGGGCTGCAGGCTAATCACAAGCATCCATGTGGTATCAATCTAGTGTTTACTGTTCTCTGAGGGACTGAGCGAATAGAGTTACGAGTATTTTAGACCTTAGACTGACTAACCTATACCCTTTTTCCGATTAAATTCAATGTTGTGACCTCTGAGGGTCCCTATGCAAATTCTGGGTAAAAACTGAGAAATTTATAGAGTTTTTTGTAGATTTGGGGAAACTAGGGAGAATTCCAACTAAAAGAGAGGGTTTTTCTGTGCAAAACTGAGCACAGGAGGACGCCTCCTATCTGCAAAACCCATAAAGGCACCCCTCCTACTGTATTAGCATACTCCCCTCTCCTTAGCAAACCCCAGGGCACCTCCCCACTCATTCTTTTCACCTCTAACAAACCCTAGCCACCCCTAACTGCTAAATCTTCACCTTCCAATCCTCCCTAACATCTAATCTCAACCATACAAGCCTTACCAACCTCTCATACCCTTAGATCTTCACCTTGCAATCTCCACCCTCCATTCTAGGGTGCCTCTTTAGCATTCTAAGCGCCCAAATCTACACCATTCAATCCTATGAGCTTAAATACCAGCCCTCCATACTTATAGACGCCCTCTCCTTTTCACTCTAGCCGTATGATCCCTCTAGTTGAATCCTAACCCTCCATTCCTAAACCCTAGGAGCGCCCATTTTTTGCATAAACCCACTAGCTGCCCCTCTTTTTCTCTCTAATCCCAGTTTTGTCCACTCTTCTCTATAAAAAAGACCCCAAGGGCCCTGGAGAAGGGGTTGGTCAATTCACCCAGTTCACAAGACTAAGGTTTCTTTAGGAGTTCAAGGGTTGTAGAAAGGAAGGACGCCCAAATCATGTCAGGAGGGGTTCCAAAAAACAGTCCAACCAATCTACAACTATCGCTATTGGATTTGATCAGCCATCCCTTTCATTTTCTTTATTGTCTTTTATGTTATTTTTATTCTAGCAATCTTTTAGATTTAATTTATGTTTGTTTGTGTGTTTTACAGATCCGAATTCGTCCGGTTCAAGGCTTAGGTGTCTCAAGGGGTTCGAGGGTTAAACGGAGGAAGTATTTCGTCTTCCCAGACAGCTACCGCCACTTGATCCGAATTTTGGATCATTTTTTTGTTGATTTCAGTGTTCCATAATTTCTGAATTTTAATTATTGCCTTGTTCAACTCAGAATATTTAATTTCAGCATTAATAAATTTTATGTTCTTACTTTCTGCAAATCCCAGGTCTATTTTCCTTTTATTTGTCCAGAACGAAAATAATAATTTTTATTCCTGCTTTCCTATGGGTTTAACCCCTTCCTCACCACATACTACGTTGGTTGTTTAAGGTTATCTGAGGATTGGAAAAATTTATAAATCTCTAAACTGCTGCCATGGGTGTTTGACGACGCATCTCGGGTGCACCAGGTTCCATACCTGCGCCTGTTCATCTTCCCCAGTGCCATTTGTCATTCCCGACATGTGAGAGCTCTCTATAAGAGTGCGGAGGGAGGCCACATCAGTTCCCCACTTTATCATCCTACTATCAGTTCTACCTTCTATCGTCTATGTTCATCTTTCCCAACGCCTTTTCTGTTTCCTTTCTTGCTTCTTGTTTTCTATCCTACCTCTATCTACTCCTCATGGCTCCTCGCCAAGAGAAATTGGATTGTCCTTTAGTCGATTTCATTTCAACATAGCTAAGCTATTAATGGAGAGAGAGATTGCCATGGTAGCCAATGGTGGAAAGTGTAGGTTTGTTATCTTTTATTGATATACTACCTTAGCATGTTCAGGTCTATCGCGCTGACTGCTTGTGTTTTACCTCATCGCAGGCATCATTCCATACGGGTCTTTCCACTATGCCAATCACGCCTGTCATTAGGCAACTAGTGGAGGAGCTGAGATCATCATAGCCCCCAAGTCAAGTTTGTGAGGCTATTGAGGATGCGGGTGTTGGTGATACCGCTCCCAATGCTGTGATGCGAGAGGAAGAGGGTCAGGTGGCCGCGGAGCCCGAGCCAGCGATTTGTCGTGAAGAGGTCTCCGCTCCTTCCCCAACTATCGAGGTGGAGGCCCCTCTAGATTCTGAGGTTAGGGCTCCTGCTGAGCCAGAGATCCCCGTTTAAGGAGTTGGGGCTTCAAAGGACATAGAAGACTAGCTTGGGGACAAGGGTGCAGGGTCTGGGATTGTCTTGCCAACTGAGGAGCTAACGTATGAGGAGCTAGCTCAGATATGGCAAGAACTCGAGGACTACTGTGATAAGCATGACATCCCTCCCTTGGGTTATGTAGCCATAGACCATGTTCAAGTTTAGGGTCGTCACAGCAGCGATAAGTACTCTATCTCCCGTTCGGTGGTGAAGTTTGCCTCAACTATCATATGGGTTCGTTGGTTGCCATCTGCGAACCTTCATCCGATGGTTGTGGGGCATGCTTTGAATACCATTACAACCATGATGGACTGCATAATGAACCGTCCAGTTGAAGAACTTTCGTGGTCAGACTTCGCTTGCCGGCTGGAAGCCTGTAGGTCTTTCTCCGCCATGGGCTTCGACATGTGTCAAATCGAGGAACAAGTTATTATGTTAGCCCATGCGTTTTGGAAGGCAAGTCTTAGGGTGTCACAGTCCGTTTTATTTCGCTCAAGGAAAGATGTTCGCCTTCGCCGAAAAGTGGTCAAGGCTAGCATTGCAAAGGTGACAAGGAAGCTCAAGGCTCTGATGGACTGCATAATGAACCGTCCAGTTGAAGAACTTTCGTGGTCAGACATCGCTTGCCGGTTGGAAGCCTGTAGGTCTTTCTCCGCCATGGGCTTCGACATGTGTCAAATCGAGGAACAAGTTATTATGTTAGCCCATGCGTTTTGGAAGGCCTGTCTTAGGGTGTCACAGTCCATTTTATTTCGCTCAATGAAAGATGTTCGCCTTCGCCGAAAAGTGGTCAAGGCTAGCATTGCAAAGGTGATGAGGAAGCTCAAGGCTCTGATGGACGAATGTGCTAGGCAAAGGAAGATCCTTACTGAATATGAAGCGGAAGTGGAAGACCTGAAGAGTTTTGGAGAATGTAGTCAGGCCTTGGAGACCATTACCGCTATAAGGAAGGAGTGGGCCAATGTATAAATACATGTATTCATTGTAAAAAAAAAAATTGAACTAATGAATTTTGTGTTATGTTGTTGCCTCACAATACTTTGATTGTTTTACTCCTGGGTGACTTTATCACGATGACCCCTGGCAATGTTGCCTCTACGCGTTGTTATTAATCACTAGTACATTGGAGTCAATTGTTTCGAGGGAATTTCTCAGTGTTGTTCCCTTTTAGAAAGCCCTTATGACGAATGTTCACTGTAATTTTGTTGCACTTTTTTGAGTTTTACCATAAACAAGCATTGGTCCTCAACTTTTTTGTCTACAAAAAAGTTCATGGAATCATGGTACTCTTCTCAAATTCCCTAAAAAATGTGATAGTAAAAACATTTGAAGTTTGTTGAAGAATTGACACTTGTATGTTCAAATAGAGCTTGCTTTGGATCATTTTGAAATCCATCTCCATTTCTTTTTGGTGTCTATCTTTCACAACTCTTTCAAAATGGTTCAAGAGTCGAGATATATTTAGCGATGATTTCAAATAACCCCTTAATAAACTATTTATGCTTTCACTCCTTTGAGTGCTTTTCAAGTTTGTAGAAAAGTGGTTCCTTCCATAAACCAATGCCCACTACAAACAACCTTTCAACCATGTGTTCACATTCATATTATAATTACAAAGCATTTCTTCCCAAGCTGTGAGAAAGTCATCCTCTTCCWCATAACCATATATCAATCTGATAAAATCTTTCTCAAATGTCTTGGAAATACAAAACATGCACAAATGTTTAATCACATTCTGATAAATGTACCAAATACAAAGGCGATGGTTAACCTATGGGAAGACATATTATATGGCTGTTGCCATTGCTACACACTGATCTATTAAGATTGTTATTGGCTTTTACCCACCCACCGCATTCAAGAAATATTTAAAAACCCATTTAAAGGATTCGACAATCACATCATACATTAATGTGGCCCTAAATATAATTGTTTGTCTATGGTGATTAACACCAACAAATGGTGCAAATGGTCGTTGATTTCGATTGGTTTTGAAGGTGGTGTGAAAGCAAACTACATCCAAAAAAAAAACCGATAGTCAAAGACCATTCTTTTATCAGCCTAAAAGACATTTGTAATCTAACTTTTGTTGTCAAGTCCTATTATCCGCTTCGATCTACCTCTATAGAGTCGAAGACCCAGTATATACGAGACTTCTCCAAGGTCTTTCATGGAGAATTGCTGTGATAGCCATACTTTTATCGTAATTAACATTACCACATCATTCCCAATGAGCAGAATGTCATCTACATA
>NW_010729122.1:616292-640372 GCF_000365185.1 Nelumbo nucifera | reverse complement strand
CGCCCACGTCTCTCAATAGGCGGAGGCGTGCCTGTCACTTTGGGGATGTGTCACTCACCCAAGTAAGGAGTACGTCCCAATGGCCACCTACGCAGCCCTGGCAAGTAACGGGTGTGGCAGGGACCCAGTGGCGGTTATGCCCGATCTCGCAAGAGCACTCCTATAAGAGCCCCCCATGGCAGAAGAGAAAGTCTCTCTTGAGACCTCTAATCTCGGAAATATAGTGATAAAGCGCGACCTCCACTCTTAGCTTTTGTTTCTATCTTTACTCCCCATACACAGTACTAACTTAAGCATCAGAGTATTCCCATCGGGCAAATCCTCGGGAATCCTTCCTTTCATCTTCTCAGGTGTCGATCGTTGCCAGCGAGAAGCCAGTCAGCTGCCAGCTAGGAGTGCCCGGATCGCGCCACATCAGGTTCTATCTCGTCGGTCAACTTCTTAATGGTGCTCGCCAAGTCAGCACTATGACTTCGCTCCTAGACAATCTCAGTCTTCAGGTCATGGACGAGATAGCTAGCTAGTTCCAGGCAAGATCGGTACTGCATCACCTCCTCCTCAAGAACTTGGGCTCTAGCAACTTCCCTCTCGGCATGACCCAACAATGTGTGGGCCATAGTGTTCGCCTAAAAAAATGATGTATCACCATTAAGCAAAAATTTTGCTAAGTATGAAGGAAGAGGTCAGGTACATACCACCAAGAGGCAGCACATAAGCTTCCCACATAGTTCGCTAGGACACAAATCATTGAGCTCTACGACCTCCTCTGGAAATATGACCTCCTTGCTCTTTAACAGGGTTGTCTGGAAGTCCATGATGGTGCACTTATCCATGAAAGTGGCCCTAGTGTCCAAAGTAGTGGTCGCATTGGCCTCGAGCTGTGGAAGGAGCTCTTTAACAGGGCTTTCAATGCCTCCTCGAAGATAGTGAACTTGTCATCGGCATGCTCCCACGGGAACTAGCCAAGGGGAAGGAAATATCTAAACCAGTCTGGAATCCTATATCGGTCTACAAGCTCGTAAACATCCTTGGCAGTCAGTTCAGTTGGACTGAACTCGAATTTATTTTTTGGGTTGACGATGGGAAGATGAGGCTCCCTAATTGGAACCTCGTCATTCCTGGGCCAAGGACCCCTCCTTGGCCTAGCAGGATGGACCCCTCTGGTGTGCCCGGAATGCGTCATCAAACACCCGGAACACCAATTTAATAATTTGTAAATTTTCCAATCCTCAAAACTAAATAAAGAACGTAGTGGTAAGGAAGGGGTCGAATCCTCAGGGAAGCAAGGTTAAAATTTATTATTTTGTTCCGGACAAATAAGAAAAAGAAAATAGATTTGGGATTTGTAGAAAATAAGAAAATAAAATTTACTAAAGCTGAAATTAAATATTCAGAATTGAAAAAGACAAGAAATAAAATTCAAAAATTAAATAATACTAAAATTAACAAGAAAATAAATAAAAATATGCTGAAATTCGGATCCAATGGCGGTAGATTTCTGGGAAGACAAAGTGTAAGTCATTCCTCCTCCGTTCAGCCCTCAAACCCCTCGAGACACCTTATCCTTGAATTGGGCGAATTCAGATCTACAAAAGACAAAGAAAAATAGAAATTAAATCAACCCAAAATCAAAATTCCAAAAATTAAATTGCTAGAAAAACTGAATAACAAAAAGAAATAAAATAAAATAAAATAAAATAAAAATGGTGGATCAGCTCTAGTGGCAGTAGTTGTAGATTAGATGAACTACTTGTAGGAACCCCTCCTGACAAGAACTAGGCGTCCTCCTTCCTATAACCCTTGAACCCCTCAAGAAGCCTTGGCCTTGTGAAATTTATCAGATTTGGACAAGATAAGTCTTATCCATTTAAGAGTCCAGATCCAAATATCAAATTTGGATCAAGAAACTCTCTCCTAATTAGATTAGGAGGCTAATCCAAAGAAGACTATAAATAGGGGGTGAATTCCTTAGTTTTACACACAGCAATATGCAGAATTCTCTCATATTCTTGCCATCTCTACCTAGTTCGATCTCCTCTTGTGGAATTGATCAAGAAAGGTTCTTGATATTGTTTCTTGGTTGAACAAACAATCTAAAATCGTGCTCACCAGCCCCTATTTGGTTCTTGCTGAAGAATCTTGGTTCTTGCTGAAAAGCCATCCCGCTGATCCTGCTTCATCACACACTGTGTCATCTTCAGTGGAAGCGGGTTTTGGTCTTCTCCTTGGGCGTGAACACCTTCATTGAGAGTTACTGCTACTTTGTATCAAGTATATCCCTCTCCTCCCTTTTGGTTTCAGATCTGGTCCAGTTTGAATTCAAGAACGAACCTTGAAAGTGTAGTTTTCTAAATTAGAATGCAATTCTCGGATGGGAGAAAAGAAATTTTTGAAATTTCACCCAACCTTCCAATAGGGTTCAGCCATCCATATGATGGATCTCCCATCCCTTCAAATAGATGGATGGTATTTCTAGGACTGTGTTAGGTTGATGTGTCCTCCAAGAAAAGTTAGGGTGATTTCTCCACCCAAGGTTGTAAGTATTTGAAAATGGGTCATTATTAGGCCTCGAGAAACTCTGGGTTGCCTGAACATGTTCTTGGATAAATGGCGGAAGTTGGGCCGTCGTTCGACAATCATCAACTTGGTGGGTCGGGCTGGCACAAATGGAACAAACTTCAGGATAAGGTGTAAATGGGCCCGCTGCAGGGCACTGGCTAACATGATGGATTGGGCTTGCGCAGATGGAACATGTTGGATAGGATGACAAGGTTGGGTATGGGCCAATTTGTTAACGAAATGCAAGGACTTGATCAAGTCTTTGGGCCCCCCCATTAATCCTATCCAGTTGTTGAGACACATGGTTCCAATCTATCTGTGGCTTAGGTTGGAGGTAGTTTTTCATTCCACAAACTCCGGTCATTGAATTCATTTTATTTTGTTTTAATTTTTTTTTTTTTTTTGATTAAGCACAAACAAGTAAAACACACGACCTAGGGGCTAAACTAAGGTTTCCTAAACTAGTGGTTCAACCAATGTGAATCCTCTTAGGTTCACTTGGAATTACACCACTTCCTTTGGTTAGCCAGGTAAGAGGTGGGGATGTGGGAGGCTCCCCTTGCCCTCGCAAGGACCTAATTAAGTAACCACAAAACCTGCTTAGGCTTAGTCGGTTAACCTCTTTCCTTAGACACCAACCGTCGGTTATGGAAAGTAATTAGAAGTTTCCCTAAAATTCAGAACACTTTTGAACCAAAAGTGTGGGGCCTCCTAAAGGATCTTGCTATCCAAATTTTAAATTAAGGTTTAGGGTGAACCGCACGCGAAAGGGTAGTGGTTTTTGGGCCAAGGAAGGGTGATGAAATCCCCACCTTATCTTATTTAAATTGGACTGCCCTTAAATGGATTAACGGAAAAACACAATAAACAAAATAAATGCAACTAATTACAATGCATGAACAGTTATCTCTAATATGCAATTCAGAAATAAAATAATAAAACAAATTAATTCAGCAAAGAGAGCAATTAAAAAAATGAAAAACCCTAACACATTAATAACAAACAAGACGATTTCAGCAATTAAATAATCCTATATGATGCATGCTCTAGAATATATCAAACCTTAAATGTTGGAATGCAAATGCAAAAAAAAAAAATTAAAATATTAATTTTTTTAATTCGAAATTTGAAATTTAAATTTTGAAATTTAAATTCAAATTCAAATTCAAATTTTGAAATTTAAACTCAAATTCAAAATTTTGAATAATTTCCTAATTAACAATTAATTACTCAATTAAATAACTAATTAGATCTAAAGATGAAACAAAAGAAAAAAAAAATAATCCTAAAAAAATAAAGTTGAATCTATTAAGAAATAAAAATAAAAATAAATAACCAAATATTCGAAAACACTAATCTACCAGGATAAGTTCGAAAATAAAAAGAAAAATCAGAAATAAGTTGGGACGACCACACCTGAATCGCCACCTAATATTTTTCTTTTTTTTTTTTTGTGCACAGTTCAGCAGTGTTATGGCACCCCACCTTCGACTGCTATGTTTTACGAAAACAAAGAAGAATTATGAGAGTTTTATTTCCAAAGATAAAAAAACTAACGAAATAAAAAAATAATGAAAACAGATCTGAAACAAAGAAATAAAAATTTTCAATCCGTTGCTTCCCCGGCAACGGTGCCAAAAACTTGGTGCACCCGGAATGCGTTGTCAAACACCCGGGACACCAATTTAATAATTTGTAAATTTCCAAATCCTCAAAACTAAATAAAGAACGTAGTTTAGTGGTGAGGAAGGGATCGAATCCTCAGGGAAGCAAGGTTAAAAATTATTATTTTGTTCCGAACAAATAAGAAAAAGAAAACAGATTTGGGATTTAAAGAAAATAAGAAAATAAACTTTATTAAAGCTGAAAAAATATTCAAAATTGAAAAAAGACAAGAAATTAAATAAAATTGAAACTAACAAGTAAATAAATAAAATATGTTGAAATTCGGATCTAGTGGCGATAGATTTCCAGGAAGACAAATTGCAAGTTGTTCCTCCTTCGTTCAGCCCTCGAGACACCTTAGCCTTGAACTGGGCGAATTCAGATCTGCAAAAGATAAAGAAAAATAGAAATTAAACCAACCCAAAATCGAAAATTCCAAAAATTAAATTGCTAGAAAAACGGAATAACAAAAAGAAAGAAAATAAAACAAAATAAAAATGGTGGATCAGCTCCAATGGCAACAGTTGCAGGTTGGACGAACTGCTTGCAAGAACCCCTCCTAACAAGAATTGGGCGTCCTCCTTCATGTAACCCTTGAACCCCTCAAGAAGTCTTGGCCTTGTGAACTGGGCTAACCAACCCCTTCTCTAGGGCCCTTGGGGTCCTTTTTATAGAGAAGGGTGGACAAAACTGGAATTAGAAAGAAAGAAAGGGGCAACTAGTGGGTTTATGCAGAAAAAGGGCGCCCCTAGGGTTTAGGAATGGAGGGTTAGGAATAAACTAGAGGGATCCTACGACTATAGGGAAAAGGAGAGGCCGCCTATAAGTATGGAGGGCTGGGATTTAAGCTCCTAGGATTGAATGGTGGAGATTAGAAGTTAGGTGGCACCCTAGGGTTAAATTACTAAAGAGACGGCACCCTAGAATGGTGGGTGAAAATTGCAAGGTGAAGATCTAAGGGTATGAGAGGTTGAAGATTTAGCAGTTAGGGGCAGTTAGGGTTTGTTAAAGGTGAAAAGAATGAGTGGGGAGGTGCCCTAGGGTTTGTTAAGGAGAGAGGAGTATGCTAATATAGTAGGAGGGGCGTCTTTCTGGGTTTAGCATATAGGAGTTACCCTCCTATGCTCAGTTTTTCACAGAAACACCCCCTCTCTCAGAAGGAATTCTCACTAACTTCCCAAAATTTATAGAAAACTTTATAAATTCCCTAGTTTTTACCCAGAATTTACACAATGACCTTCAGAGGTCACAACATTGAATTTAACCAGAAAATGGTATAGGTTAGTTAATCTAAGGTCTAAAATACCCCTAAAATGATGCCCTTAAGGCATCAAAATACAGAGTTATCACCCTCTCTTCCCCGGACTTGACCCGACATGATAAAAGCAAAGAACAGATCAAGGGGGAAATGACTCACCTAGAATGAAAATACTGACCTCGCCAACTACACCGATGACTTCAACAACGTCGAGCTTCACAACCTCACTATGCACTAGAACTCCAAGGTTGGAGACCAGTGAATTGGGCCCTTAAGGGTCCTATTTATAGACAGATGGACCAAACTATGAATGGTTAAGATTAGTTGGATCCAACGGTTCACAAGGACACGACGATTCGTATTCCAAGGCGAAATTAATTTAGCGTGTTTTTTACGTCCGCGCTACCTAATGGTTGCATGGTGTCCGTGCATCCTCAATACGGTACCTCGTGCCTAGGTCAAACTGACTGGACCAACCTGGTCCTGAGCCATTGGTCGAACTATGATCGAGGACGAAACTCAAACCAAATCACCTCAGGTTAAGACTACTCCCTCACCAGACTCGGAAGTGGAGGCAATTGATGAGGGATAATTTGGTCCTCCAATGATATCACGACATTTAGCATTGTAGAACAACAGAAGTAACACCTCGGCACCATGTAAGCAAACCCCAAGAACACTTCGAGCACTTCACAACTACATCGATGACCTCAGCACCACTCTGGTAAGCCGACCTGTGAACAACCAGGCAAGACCTCAAGTCGGCATAAGAGGCAACTTGCTTCCATCGATCTAACCCGACTCCAGTTAGCGACCTGCCTAACGTGCCAAGCAACCGCCCCCTTAAGCGGGTTGTAGCCTCCGAATTCCCCGGGATCACAACGCCACATTGAAAGAGCTGGTTATCACAACGCCACCTCTAAGCTTAAAACCACCTCCGAACCAAATGGGCTAGAGATTCTGGACATGTTTCGTGAGGCTCACACCATCTCACCTATATAAGGGCCTCACCTCCAACCTCATAAGGTACGTGCGGTTTAGTCTCTAAGCACGCTAGCTTTCTTTCTCTCTTGCAATCAAATACCATCTCGCTAACTTAAGCATCAAAGTTCCCACCCCAGGTCAAGCAACCCGGACATTCGGATTACTTCTCTCTTGTAGCTCAACCAAGCGACCTACTTAATCCGGTGTCTGAGATGTCAACCAGCAGGGAGCACCAGATCGCATATCATCAGGAAAAAAAAAAACGGTGTGATGTTTGGGAGAACATCATAACATGCACCACTAAGGAACTAACCTCAACATCACTTCCTAATCGTCTCGTTCTCCTCTATTTTATTATTGGGTTATAATATTACAAGTATCATTGAGGTTTTTAAGTGACCGAGTTTTTTTCTTGCTGGTTTTTGTCGTTCAAATGCATTATTTCCCCTTACCTAACTCACCACTCACCTCTAGAACCCAGATTTCCTACTCACTTTTCCTATGCTCTCTACCCGCCATGAACTGCACCTACACATCTCTCAATTCATAATAGAGATGTATGGCTGCAATTCACGATAGAAGAGTGGATAGGAAAAGTGAGTAGGAAATCCCGTTTGCTTCCATTTAACCCCTAAATTGCTAAAATGTAAATATGAAAAAAAAAGCTTTAAAAACTTTCACTTAACTTGCAGAATCCGAAATCTGAAATCCAGTTTCAAGAGATAAAAGAAAAGTAGCGCCCCACATGCATATCTCAGCATGCATTAAAAACATTTCCCATATTTGTTGTTGAAAGATATTTTCAATACATGGTAGAGATGTAGTATGAGGCACGCCTTGCGAAGTGCAGATGTAAACTTCAATAAGAAAAACGTAAATGTCAAGTCTGATTGGTTTCTACTCTTCGTTTGAGTACCAAAACAAAGTGACGGGTTAATTAACAAACTTCATTTCTTTAATAAATTCCTTCTTTGTGATGTTTGTTTGCTGTAAGATTCAAAATATCAAAAGCGCAAGGTGTATGACAATTTTAAGAGACATATCGAGATACGGTTTGAATACGTATTTATAGGAATGACAAATCATATATACATAAATATGTTAGGAAATTCAAATAAATCCTAAAAATATATTACTAAAAATAATTACAAGTTTTATATAATTCTAAATAAATTATTTAAATATAAAAAACTATAATTTAATAATTTATATAAAGTGTGAGATATCGAGACACAATTAGCAACCATTGAAAAATAATGGAATAACTAAAATGTGAAAAAATCAAAAAAAAATAAAATATGAAGAAAACACAAAAAACTAAAATATGAATGTATATACATCAATTTTCAAATAACCAATATAATTTATCTTAATATTTATTAATAAACACCTACTTAGAAAAGAGAATATTTACTTAAAGATAAAAATGCATATATATATATACCTAACAAAAATTACAAGAAAATCAGATCCTTGTATGTTTTTAATTATATAAATGGTTCAGGTCTGAATCGGTTTGGAACAAAAGAACCAATTCTGACCCAATTATCCACAGGGACAACCTCAAAACCAGAACTGACATAATCGGTTAGTTTAGTTCTGTCTAGACCTGACCCATCTTATCCCACAAAAAAGTTAAGTTTTGGCGTAAATGATCCCTCTTTCAAACTAAAAACAGCCTAAATTGCGAATTCAAATTAACTGAATGCTTTAACTATATAGCAGGCTGCAGAACCAATGATAAAACTCTACACCGGTGATAAAATGCATGAAATACACAGCTTGAATGGTTATGGGCCTCGTATATATCGACTGGTGTGAAGTGTTATTATTGATTCTACAATCTCCTGAACAGCTAAAGCACTCAACTAATTCTATCTTTCCTAAATTGCATTCCCACCTCCAACAATCTCAGCCTCTCAACTCAAGTATCCTCCCCTTTGTAGTAGTTATTGTAATCCTAATTCCTAGTAAACCCTCGCCGTGGCTGTATTGTTTGATATACTAGTAGTAGTAGAATATCTTTAAGGGCTAGTAATATTGTTTGATGCACTAGTAATAGTAGACTCTCCTTTAAGACTAGCATTATTATTTGATGCACTAGTAGTAGTAGAAGACTAGTAGTTGGGATAAGGTTTTGTTGCAATCCTAATTGCATTTCAGAAAGAAAAGTATTTTTTTATTAAAGATATTTATTTTCCAAATTTTATTAAAGACTAGTAGTTGGGATAAGACTCTCTTTTGACAAAAATATTTATTTTTCAAATTTTCTTTCATATGTTCACACTACCCCAAATCCTTCCAAAATTGATTTATTTTCCAAATTTAACCTTCATATCAATCACTCAGGTAAAGCTGCAACTTTAAATTCTCTTCTCTTCTATTGTTATTTATAATGTATTGTTTTTCATAGAACCAGCCTCAAAATAGTAACTGCACGAGTATTTTAGACATTTTTGCGGCCCTTGTTAGAAGGTTTTAAGGGGAGATCATTGCAATTACCAAACTCAGGGAAGGTTTCAGAAACGGTCAAAAACTTCAGGGAAAGTTTCAACAATTTACCCTAAAAATAAAGCGGGGGATGATGATAAGGCACCTTACCATCCATTGGGAGACAAATTGAGAAACACAACGTACCTATAAAATTCCTTCTGCCAAATATAAGTTAAACAAAATATGGAAAATTTAAGGCGACAACAAATGGGAGTTTTTAGCCCAATTCCCACTTTTTGTTGCCCGTTAGCTATAAGCCTGTAACTGTTTATCCAACCACAAGAACCTGCTATTGAGCAGCCACTAGTAAGGACGGTATCTCCTGCCACGGTTGCCATCACTACCACCACTTCCTCCTCGTCCTTGTGGTCCACCAGAGCTGCTGCTTCGATCATTCCTCCGAGTTGGAAGTGGGGGAGCCTGTGCACCAGGTTGCTGTCTGCAAGGACAAGGAACATTACCATGAAACAAGTGCAGGAGCTTTAAATGGAACCCAGAGAATTGAACATTACTTACAAAACATAGCCTAGTCGACCATCCGGCAGTACCATTGGCACCATCTGCATCCCTGCTGGCATGGGCCCCCGACCATATATGACTGGCTGCTCAAAGAAACTAAATCAATGTCATGCATATTGAATGACAAGAAAGCAATATCAAGGAAATAGCCAGTTAACATACCTGCTGAAATCCGGCTGCAGCACCATATCCAGCACCTAGAGTTCCATACAGATTTCCAGCAAAACCATAACCAGGATACGGAAGGTAATTTGGGAGAATCCCAGGATTGTACAAATTAGCCGCATCAAATTTCTTTTCATTTTGAGGCTTTGCAAGGGAAACATCCAAGACATTGCCTGTAAAACATGGTTGGATAAGAAGTCAAAGACCGTAGAAACCTTTCCTGAGCTTTATTTATTTATTTTGAGACAGCTGAAAACTCCCAGGTCCCGAGCGGGCTATGCTGTTACTAGTAGAGTGTTTGAACCTTTCCTGGGATTTATTTTATTTATTTATTTTTGATGAATACCTTTCCTGGGCTTTATTCCCTCAATGCTTGTGTACAGCCCCAGTAAAGACCTTGTTCCCATTTTCAGTTATGTATTGAAGAGGGATGCCCAAGCCCAGATTTTTGATACAGCCCATAAACATTGAAGTTGACATATCCTAGACCAATTAACAATCCGGATGCTTAAGCTTCTCCTCACACCCAAATGCAATAATGTGTCGTTGGATCAGAAAATCAGCTCATTCTATAAGGAAATTGGTGAAACCAGACCGTCCAATGGTGCCAACACACCTACCACCACAACCACCACCCCAGTGACACAAGTACTTATTAAGCAGATCATTTATCTCAAGTGTTGATGACAACAGACTGTTCCATATCATTATATATCTACAGTTCTACACCAACTACAATATGATGAATCTTTTATTCCCACTTTGTGGAAATAAACTTTAGAGAACTAGAAAAGGAATAAAGACAGAATATCCTGCACATGACTTTCATTCACTGATTCAAGATTCTCTATTTCTCTCATTTATTTAGTATGAAATCAATGAGTTTGGATCTGCTCACCACAACACATTGCTGGCCATGTTCACCCAGCCGCACATTGGGAACATCTCTTGTTCTTTATATCACCAATATTCTCTATCTGCGGCTGTATGAATGTGGACAGCAATGTGCTGTGATCAGCAGATCCAAACTCAAAATCAATAGCATGTTGGAAGCATTACCATCAAGTTCATATTTCTCTGTTTCTTTTACAGCCTTCAATGCACTTGATCTCTCTGCAAAATGAATAAATCCAAAATCCCGCTTGCTCTGCCCAGCTTTAGCAGGTGGCAGGACAACTTTTGTGACCTCTCCATGATGTTGGAATAATTCCTTCAATTGTTCAGGTGTTGTGTTGTCAGGTAAGTTTTTAACATAAAGAGCCTTAACCTGAGAAATTCCAATAGTACACTGTTAGTTCATAATGCAATAACATCTTAAATTTTTTCAGTATCCAGGCATATCTACTAAACAAGAAAATGTGAGAGTCAATCATGAACACAATCAAAAGGATACCTAGGGAATCAGGGGAATGTAAAGTCTTTTAGATGCCAACTAAGCAACTCAAACAGTACAGCAGTTTATGCACTATGTTATCAGTATGTTTAGGCTAAATATACCTAAAGGTCACTCTATTCCCTAAATATACCTCACTTTCCAACTCTTTTCTTCCAAAGATAAAGGGTCATTTATTTATGTTGGTCCCAGGTATCCAGGTTCTTGGGAAGCATGGATTGGATATGGACCTAACTGTTAGCATTTCCTGCATAAGTGGCTTTTGAGACTCAAGCACATGTTCTCACACTAATTAGCCTGAGATTTTAATATTGCACCAAGCAATGGCCCCCTTTGTCTTGTAAAGATGCAACTCAGAATTTCTAAGATAACCATAATCAGTCTCCCCACAAAAGATAGAAAATGTCAAGGAATGTTATAATAAACTCCTTTTTGATACATCTTGAAGAAGTTATATCCCTCTACAAGTGTCTCTTATAGAACCACTTAAGAAGAAAACTAAGGGAAAAAACCAGGAAAAGAAAGAATTCAAGATTTATGCACATAGTTCACAACTTCCAATAAGATAAGATCAGTCAATACCCATTTCATTCTTCTTGTAGCATTTACCTGGGCAGCAGCAGAAGAATCAGGTGCACTCTTAGGATCAGCCCAGCTGACAGTGGGGGTGTTGCCATCCAGCTTAAATGTTGCACTTGACATTCTCTGTCGTGCATAATCAGCACAGGCATTGTTGTAGTACTCAACAAAAGCAAAACCACGGTTACGGTTTGGATTTTGTGGGTCCTGCAATAACCAAAAGACATGGAACCAATGGAGTAAGAGATTCTAGATGTCCCTCTTTAGCATCAAGTATTTAGCAATTTGCAGTTAAACAAGAAAATTCCACCTTTAAGAGCTCAATATTTTCAACTCCAGGACCATTCTCTTCAATGACCCTTCTAAGTTCAGCTTCTGTCCAGCTCTTTGGAATGTTTCCAATAAACAATCTGTGCTTAGCTTGAGACAGAGAACACCTCAACGTTCTCCCCTGCAAATACAAAATGCAGAAGAAACTCCCAGTTGAAGTTATACTGGAAAAGAAGAGTGCATGTACTGACTAAACCCGAGCACTAAAACAATAAACAGAAGAGTGAACCTTGAATTCTTTATTATGGAACTCTTCAATAGCCTTTTGTGCCAAATCCTTTGTCTTAAAGGTCACAAAAGCATAGCCCTTGCTTTCTCCACTATCCTTGTCTTTCATCAATCTTATCTGCTACATTAAAACTAAACATTACAAAGACGTAAAAGTAGCAATAAATAAAATGCTCATGGTCATCAAGAGATCTAAAAGTTACAATTATGACCTCAGCAACTTCACCAACGGATTCACATTGATCTTTCAATTCTTCTTCTGTGACATCTCTAGGAAGACCACCAATAAAAATCTCAGACCCATGTGGAGGGAGGGCAAGAAGCTCTGCACGCTTCTCCCTTTCATCTTCACTAATTGAAGGATTGAGCTTCTCTTCATTTCCTACAGATTCAATGGCATGTTGAGCTTCATCAGCTTCAGGGGATGAATCTTTTCCACTCTTGTTGTTTTCTGAGGCCTCTTGTTCGTCTTCTGTTCGGTCATCCTCAGCTCCATCCACTCTGTCCTCCGTCGGTTCTTCAACATCATCATCCATTTCTTCAATGTAGTTGTCACTATCCAGATCGACTCGCTCTTCCATTTCTGCTCCTGGAGTATCCTCAACCATGTTTGCTCAGAACACACTGGTTGCTGTCTACAACGTCTGATTGAGCCGTAAAACACCTACAGGATTGCACGGCAACTGTGGAGGACACACAGAAGCCAGGAGCATTTGCACAATAGAGGGATATGGATATGGGATGGGTGAGAAGACAAACGTAAGGCCAATAGGATTTGCAGAGTAAGAAGTATTTTGCCGGAATTTGGACGCCATGAGATATGATTCCAGAGTAAAAACTGAAAGATTTTCTTTATGGGTAGATAAAAACTGATTTAAACAGAGATAGGCATGAGCTGAGCAGGCAAAATATTTTTTCACAGATGTGTAATCTGGTCTTAATAGAGAAGCAATCAAAGAGGATCCCCACAGGTGCAAGAGGGAAAAGAGAATATCTCACAGTTTAGATAAACCTTGCATCGTAAACACATTGCAATCCTAACAACTAAATAAACATTATCGAATGTATATTATCTACTTTACATATTATAGAACCCTATAAATAATTGGCCTAGTCAATCAAAATTACTCAAAAGAAGCAACATCAATCTAACAACATTCACAAAATCCCATTTTAAGATCGAGAAAAATCTGATAATTAGCATAATCAGAAACGATGAATAAAACAAAAGAGGGAATAAAAAACTGAATACAGCAGAACACGGAGAAATCAGATACAGATAACAGAAAAGTACTCGATATTAAACCCTAGAAAAGCAAAGAACATCGCACAGAGGGGGAAAAAAAAGTTTGCAAGAGAGAGCCTACTGTGCATGCCAAACTTGCACAGAAACAATCGAAAGTTAATAAGTAATTCAAAATGAATCTAATCAGAGCAGTTATTGGGGAAAATCCATAAGAGGTTATTGAAGAAATTGCATGGACGCGAATGTGTAAACTAAACTATATAAATAAAAGAAAATCCCAGAAAGATGGATAGAAACGTATGATTCCGCTTACCAATTTCTCGAAACTACGACTCAGCCGATTTACTTTTCGTCTTCTCTTTCTTCTTTTGTTTCTCCTATGGGTGGAGCCGTGGAGATGATAACTGCCCGCCCCAAACCTTTCTCGGTTATATTGTGAAGACAGGTAAGCCTGCTTTACCGGGTCAGGACACGAGTCAGGATCATTGTCAACATATCATGTATAAAAGGGTGAGTTCCACTCCCTAGACCTGTTCATGGGCCGGGTGGCCCGTCACTCGGCCCCCGGACGGGCTTGAACACGCAAATGAGCCCGCGGGCTTGACCTCGGGCCAAAAAGTTCGGCCTGCAATAAATTCGAACGGGCTCATGATTTGCCAAAATAGCTCGGCCCGATCTATAGACTAAACCCAAAACCCTAATATCCTAGCCCTTCTCATTCATCTCTTTCCACATTTCCTGTTAGCCGAATTGCCCAGTGTCGAACCTCTCTTCTCTTCACATCCTCCTCACACTCTCAAGCAGCCATAGAATCAGCGCAACAACTCCGGCAGACCGGCAGTGAGTCTTCTCTCTCTCTCTCGTTCCTCTTCTCACTTATTCTCTTTCAAATCTCAGACATCGGCGAGGCGGCGAACACAGGTACCAGCGGCGACGGTAGTGAGTCCTCTCTCTCTCTCTCTCTCTCAGACGCGAACTCAGCACCGGCGAACATAGTCACCGGTGGTGAGTTCTTTCTTCTATTAGGTCGGGCTTCGAGCTCGGGCCCGGGCTTCAGACTTTTTATTAGGGCCGGGCTCGGGCCCATGTTATAGGCTCGTTGGTCGGGCCGAGCTCGAGCCTAACAAAATCATGTTTATGAAGAGTAAAAGCCCGGCCCGGCCCATGAACAGTTAAGCTCGAATCTATTAGAGCTCGGCTTAGAATCGATTATTAAACGAGTTAAGCTCGAATCTATTAGAGCTCGGCTTAGGCTCGATTATTAAACGAGTTAAGCTCGAATCTATTAGAGCTCGGCTTAGGTTCGATTATTAAACGAGCCGAGCTCGAACCTACTAGAGTTTGGCTCGTGAGGCTCGCGAACCCACTCAAATATATATAATAAAATTATAGAAAATAATATATATAATAAAAATATTATAATTATTTATTATTATAATTCTTAATTTTTTAAATATTAAATAAAAATAATTTTATATATAATTTTTTATTTTTATAAAATATTTTTTCTCAAAATCGAGCTTGAGCCGAGCTGAGCTCGAGCTTATGAATTTTTTACTCAAGCCGAGCTTGAGCTCAAGGTTCGGACTCGAACCAAGCTCGAGCCTTGTACTATTCGGCTCAGCTCGAATCCACCCCTATTCCTAAGCGTGATCACAGCCCAACACTTCAATCCCAGGCCTTGGCTTGGGCTTACTTTCAGGCCCGACATCTAGGCTCAAGGGCGACGTCTTGGTTTTATGGTAGGGTTTTTAGAACTAGAACCTTTAGGTAGACCTGGCAATTGGGTTGGGTGGGTCGAGTTCGGGTTGGGTCAAGAGATTTCGGGTTGAATTTCATGTTGGGTTGTCAAGTGCTAGACCCTAACCCTAAATGTTCAGGTTATGATTGACCCATGGGTCAATTAGGATCATTCCATAAAATAATTGAAATTTTTAAAAAATAATATATATATATATATATTAAAATGCCAAAATTAAATGAATTAATCTTAAAATTCCAAAAATAAAATAAACAAACTTGAACATTTAACAATTCAAAGAGTAAATAAAAAAAAGTAAAGACGGAATAGTAAAAATTAAAGAGTGGCAACTTCTAACAATGCATAAATAGTCCCAATTAGACCTAACAATCGAGTCAGCGGGTTGACCCATGACCCAACCCAAATTTTTCCGAGTCGGGTCATTCTCAAATCTAGGTAACTAAATATGAGACCCTAACCCTGTTTTTTCAGGTTGGGTCAACTTTTTGCCAAGTCTAATTCTAGGGTCTACCTATGGGTTTCTTTACTCTCCCCTTTAAGAAAAAAAATGAAATATGTCTTTCAAAAACTTGATTTTCAATAATGATGTAGAATCTAATATGTAGATTCTATAATACTATCTTTCTTGATTAAATTGAGTAATTTAATATGTACAATATCATAGTATATTAATATATGGTTGAAAATTTGTCATTATGATTTAAATTTTATAAATATTAACTTTTACGTTATTTATTATGCACATACAAATATTAAAATGAAACCATGGCTTTTGTAACTATGAGTGCTTGGGCTTAAATCTTTACATTCTTAAAAAGATTATGGGTTTATTTTGAAGCAAGTTCGGTTCCAAGGCCGATTCCACTAAGGCCAACCAAGGCCCATTCATCAAGTCAGTTTGGGTTGGGTAATCCCCTAGACCTTGGAACCGACCTGGGTGGGAGTCAGTTCCAAGAATTTAGAACCAGGCCCTACCCTATAATAGATTGGGTAGGGTTGATTTAAGACTGGTTCGAGGTCAATTCCATTCTTTTCCAAGTAAAATCTACCCATTTGCTCACCCCTAGTAGCCCTTATTTGTTAAGTTAAAAATGGCCATGATCACCCTAATTACTTTTATATTCCCTTCATCGGTTATTAATCCAACCTCTTCATGCTAAGACAAGTTTTTTTATCCTTCTTGGTAAAATGCTAATACCAGGTTTTAAAAGCTAAAGGTCGTAAAAGTTTTTAGTGTATATAGCATAAATGCAAGGAGAGGCTTTCTTACTAGGATCAAATTTGTTTAGTATATAGCATAAATGTGTGTATTTTTGCCAATATATGTATATATGTATACAAAAGTTTTTAGTTTTTATTGCCATCTTGGTAGACCTGGCAATTGGGTTGGGTGGGTCGGGTTCGGTTGGGTCAAGATATTTCGGTTTGATTTTAGGTCGGGTAGTCAATTTCTATACCCTAACCCTAAATGTCTGGGTTAGGATTGACCCATGGGTCAATTTGGGTCATCCCAAAAAATAACTGAAATTTAAAAAAAAAAAAGAAAAATACATGAAAATTGCCAAAATTAAAGGAATTAACCTTAAAATTATAAATATAAAATAAAAAACTTGAACATTTAATAATTCAACGAATAAACAATAAAGAATAAAGACTAAATAGAAAAAAATTAAAGAGTACTATAAACTTCTAACAATGCATAAATAGTCCTAATTAGACCTAGCAATCGGGTCAACAGGTTGACTCATGACCCAACCCAACCCAACCCAGTTTTTTTTCTGGGTTGGGACGGGTCAAGTCATTCTCACATTCAAGTAGCTAAATATGAGACCCTAACCCTATTTTTTGGGTTGGGTTGGATTGGGTCAGGTTTGCAGTTGGGTCAACTTTTTGCCAAGTCTACATCTTGGTGTAATCCTCTTCTTTTATTCAAACATAGGAATCCCAGTGTAAGAAAAGCTCAAACTGGCAAAGTTGAAGGGGTTAAAAGGATTATGAACAGGAAAAAAAGGACATGGATAGAAATGTAAAAAGTGGTTTAGACAATAATACCATGTTAGAACGGATAAAATGGTCAAGCATAATTCATGTAGCAAGCCCCATATAGTTGGAAATGGTTTGGATGATGATGATGATATACAATTTTTTATAGGTTATATAATATTGTTTATTTATCCAATTACCAACTTCTGGATTTATTTATCATTACATGCTTTTTAATTCACAATTTTTAAACATTTCTTTTATATTTCATTATATGTTTAAAATTTCTTTATTTCTTGATTTGATTTATATATTGTTTACATGTTTTTCTATGATTTATTTCGAAGATTGATCTTATGAACCTCACATTAGTGTGATTGAATCCACACCACAGTTGTACGAATGTTTTGTACTGTAGTATAGATGCTTTGTCAGCAAAAAAAATTGATCATCTACCATGAAACTTTATAAGAATGTTTGAACATACCAGTTGTGTTTGGTACCATTTCTACTTTTACTTGCAACATTTTAGGTCGGTCAATACAAATTTGACGAGAATATATATATTTTTTTGTCACAAATGCTTTGAGTTATCAATTCAACATTTGATAC
Organism: Nelumbo nucifera; assembly: GCF_000365185.1. Next base: position 622,596 of record NW_010729122.1, on the reverse strand, counting down.
CATTGTTGTTTCTTGAGTAAAGGTCAAGGGGTTGTTTAGTATTATAGACTTATTTAATAAACATTTTATCTTGAAAAATGAGAAGTGGTTGATAAACATTTATTTGGTGTTGATTGATAATTAGGCATCATTAGACACTATTAGGCGCCACATAAGCTGAACAGTAAATAAACATATGGGTGTTGAGAAAATATTAAAAATGGTGTTTTCCCAAACAGTTAACTATCATAAACCAAGAAAATGCTTATTAAACAAATAGTCTTCCAAATAAAATTTTGCAATAAATGTCTACATAGTAATGAACTAGCATTGTTTTTCAAATAAATGGCCACAAAACAAAGACCATGCAAATTTGGTGTTTCTACTATAAATGCTAATACCTAATTTGATGCTTATTTTTTTCGTGAAAATGATTATTTGATGTAATGTGATAGGACAATATTGATAAACTTAAAACGTTGCAAGTAGAAGTTGCAATGGTACCAAACACAACCATCATGGATGAGAATGTTTGATCTACAATGATTATTTATTATCAAACTTAATTTATAACATTTAGGCATGAATTAAAAAGTATGAGATAGTGTAGACTAATCCATGATATAATGTAGATTAATTTACATTACCGTCTCAAAGAATGCCGATAAAAAGTATAAAATTGTCCCCTTTTTTGAATTTTTATTTATTTTTTATTTCCATGTCATTTTTGAAACAACCAATGAGATGCACTTTCCCAATGACCTAAATAATCTCTTCTCCTAAACTACCTCCCCCACTATCCCCCATTTTCTCCAAAATTATTTATAATTCCTATTTATCTTCTAAATTATCTCTAATTCCTATTTATCCCCTCCCCTACTTTTTATCTATATCTATCTAAAGAAATTTTGGATTAAAAAAATTAATAATTATTTAAATATTCTAACAAAATTATATAATAACTTTAAAATATTTATTAAAAACATAAAAAATAATTTTATATTTTCACAAAATATATCATGAAATTATGTACTAACAATTTAAATTATGTTTTTCTAGATTATCAATTTAAATGTTTTTCAAATATTTAATAATATGTAAAAGCTTTAAATAAATAAAATTAAAATAACAAAAAAATTTAAATATATTATAGATTATTAAAATATTTAAATAATTAATATTTATCATAACTAGATTTTAAATAGTTAAAATAACAAAATTATTTTTTATAGATCAACATTAAATGAAAATTAAAATTATTAAATCTTTCAAATTTTCCCATGCATCGCACGGGTCCCTACTAGTATATATTAAAATTGGTCTGTCCACGTCACCATACCTCTATTTGCTACAAAGCCCTTCCTAATTTTTTGTTTTTTGTTTTAATTTTTTAATTTTTTAATTCCACATAATTACCCAGTAAACCAATAAAGAAATCTCATATGCTTAACTATTTCAAACAACCATAAAGAAAGAGGTATTTACTTTTCTAATATTTAGCCAAGTGGCACCGCTTTCCCCCACTTCCTCCTAAATTGTCTCTAATTCCTATTTATCCTCTCCCYCACTTTTTATCTATATCTATCTAAAGAAAGTTTCAATTAAAAATATTCAAAACTATTTAAATGCTATAATGAAACTATACACTAAATTTAAAATATTTATTCAAAACGCAAAAAATTAATAGATTTAATAAAATTCATATTGTTAATAATTCAATATTTTTACAAAATTCATCAAGAAATTATGTAGTAACAATATAAATTATAATTTTACGAATTACTCAATTTAAATGTTATTCGAATAATAAAAATTTAACACTAAAAAATAAAACTATTTAATTTTTCAATAACTGAAAATCTTATATAAAAACATTAAAATATCTAAATAATATAAAAAATAATTAATATTATGTAATAACATTAAAATAAGTAAAATTCAAATAATGAAAATTTTTAAATATTTTAATTATTATTTAAATAACAAATTATTTAACATGACAAAATTTTAAATAGTTAAAATAACAATAATAGAATTCATAATATTAATATTAATAATAATTTAATATTTTACAAAATTAATAACGAATTATGTAATAATAGTATAATTATAATTTTATGGATTTTTAAATTCAATAAATAATTAATATTTTAAGAATTTAAACAACAATATTATTTCAATAACTAAATTATATTGTAAATAACTATTTTCACTTATATCAATTAATAATTATAGAAAATAATTTATTTATTAGTAATAATTTTACAATAATAGTGTATATTCATTATATATTTATATATACTATAATTAATATTTATTTTATTTTTAGTAATTATTTATTATTTTTTATAAATATGCTTTCAATAATTATTTATAAATATATTTGTATTTTGTTATTTAATAGAAAATTATCAATAATTATTGGAGATTAAACAACTATTATTTAACTTTTAAAATTTAATTTATCATATTTATTGTATTTTTGTTATAAATTTTTTTTAGTAATTATATATTTTTATAATTTATAGAATAATACATATTAGAGATAAAACTATTTTTTGAGATTACACTATTTATTGACTAATTTAGTATATTTTCAGAATTTGTGTAAGTTTGCTATAAATTTTCAATAATTATTGGAGATTAAACTATTGTTATTTATTAGAGATAAGACTATAAATTTATTTGAAATTAGGAGTATTCAATGATTGGTTTTGTATAGTTGTAAGTTGTTTCGCCAACCAAATCGATCCGGTCAAGTCCGTAGTTTGTCTCGTGAAACCGATTGACCATTAGTGAAAACCCACCAACTCAAGTTGTCTCAATTTGGGTCTATTTTCGGTTTAGTTTGTAATAATAAAAATTTAACACTAAAAAATAAATATTATTTAAATATTTCAATAACTAAAAATATTAAATAAAAACATTAAAATAGCTAAATAATATAACAAAAGATTTAATATTCATAATAACAATAAAAAAAATAAAATTCAAATAATGAAAAATTTTAAATATTTTAATTATTATTTAAATATTTAACATGGAAAATTTTTAAATGGTTAAAATAACGAAATTATATAATAAATTTAAAAAAAATCTTAAAAGTAGAAAAATAATTATAATATAATTCACAATATTCATATTCATAATAATTTAACATTTTGAAAAATTAATAACAAATTATGTAATAATAGTATAATTATAATTTTATGGATTATTAAATTCAATAAATAATTAACATTTTAAGAATTTAAATAACAATATTATTTCAATAACTAAATAATATTGTAAATAACTAATTTCACTAATATCAATTAATAATTATAGAAAATAACTTTCAACAAAATTATATTTATTAGTAATAATTTTACAATAATATTGTATATTCATTATATATTTATTTTTAGTAATTATTTATTGTTTTTTATAAATGTGCTTTCAATAATTATTTACAAATCTATTTTTATTTTGTTATTTAATAGAAAATTATCAATAATTATTGGAGATTAAACAACTGTTATTTAACTTTTGATATTTACTTTATTGTATTTATTGTATTTTTCTTATAAATTTATTTTTAGTAATTATTTATTTTTATAATTTGTAGATTAATACTTATTAGAGATTAAACTATTTTTTTTTTGAGATTACACTATTTATTGACTAATTTAGTATATTTTTAGAATTTGTGTATGTTTGCTATAAATTTTCAATAATTATTGGAGATTAAACTATTGTTATTTATTGGAGATTAGACTATAAATTTAGTTGAAATTAGGAGTATTCAATGATTGGTTCAATTTAGTTGCAGGTTGTTCCTCCAACCAAATCGATCTAGCCAAGTCTGCAGTTTATCTCTCAAAACCGATTGACCATTAGTGAAAACCCACCAACTCGGGTTGTATCATTTTGGGTCTATTTTCGGTTTAGTTTGTTTGTTCAGAAGATTTAAATTTTAAATTTAACTTTAAATTTCATAAATTGCAATGATATTATTAAAAAATAAATTACAAAAGTTAAATCTATGATATTAAATATTTTATACTAAGAAATATGGGAATTTTCCTATTTTCCCGTATTAAAAATTAAATTTAAAATCTAAAATATTAATATATATTTATTAAACCAAAACCAATCTGAAATACTAGAAAATCGACCAACTCGGGCTGAGTTTGATTGCATTGTTTATTAAAAAGTTAAAAACCTTGGATGGGGAGTGGGTGCTAGCCTTGAGCTTGGCTTCGTGTGCGACATGGCCTTCCCAAAGGCCTGACCCATTGACCAACCCGACCCACGGCATGGCACGGGCTCATGGGGCTTGAGCCATAGGCCGTGATGAACCAACCCCCCAAATTATCCTAAAGGAGGGAGGCATGGCTCGGGACACCTCATGGGCCAGCACGGCACAACTCGCACTTTGTGCAGGCCACATGGGGTTGTGTCGTGCCGACCCAGCACGACCCAGTTTACACCTCTACTTGAACCCGCCAATACTAGGGATGAGGCATGGAAATTCGAGGATTCTCCATCCTTGATGAGGAGTGGGGTGCCTTGCCCCTAAACTCGCTTGACATTGAGGAGTGGTTACCTTACCCTAAACCACATGACACTAGGGACAGGGTAGGGATGGGGTAGAATGTCTTGGCTATGGAACAAGGAAAGGGATGGGGTGCCCTGCCCTGAACCCATCCTGTTGTCATTCCTATATAATTGTTAATTATTAGTGGAATTAATAAAAAGTTAGCTTTTATAATTATTTTTATTTATTTAAAGTTAATCAGAATTTCATTTTAAAATAATAAAAAGAATAAAAATTATTAAAATTACTACAAATTATAAATAAAACTAAATTTATTAAAAAATATTTGTTCATATTCAATTAACAATAATCATTTTTATAAACCAACATTAAATAAAAAATAAAATTATTAAATCTTTCAGATTTTCCTGTGCATCGCATGGTTCTCTACAAGTAAAAAGTATAAAATTTTCTCATTTTTCTCATTTTTATTTTTTTATTTCCATGTCATTTTTGGAACAACCAATGATATGCACTTTCCCAATAACTAAATAATCTCTTCTCCTAAAATTTCTCCTAAACTACCTCCTCCACTATCCCCCATTTCTCCAAAATTATCTATAATTCCTATTTATCTTCTAAATTATCTCTAATTCCTATTTATCCTCTCCCATACTTTTTATCTATATCTATCTAAAGAAAGTTGGGATTAAAAAATTTAAGAATTACTTAAATATTCTAACAAAATTATATAATAACTTTAAAATATTAATTAAAAACACCAAAAAAAATAATTTTATATTTTTACAAAATATATCACGAAATTATGTACTAACAGTTTAAATGATGCTTTTCCAGATTATCAACTTAAATGCTTTTCAAATATTTAATGATATGTAATAGCTTTAAATAAATAAAATTCAAATAACAAAAATTTTTAAATATTTTAAAGATTATTTAAATATTTAAATAACTAAATATTTATCATAACTATATTTAAATAGTTAAAATAATGAAATTATCTAATAAATCATTTTATATTTTTATTGATCCAACTTGGCCAAATTGGGAAATTTTTGAACCAAAGCTGACCTAAAATACTAGAAAACCAACCAACTCGGGTCGAGTTGATCGGGTTGGTCAATTTCATCAGTTTGATGAATAAACCTAACCGAAATTAATTATTGTTATTTTTGTATTATAAAAAAATTATTAAAAGAAGTATATAAAATATTAATTAATTTAAAAGTTGAAAATATAAAACAATTGTATACTCTTATGTGATTCTATTAGGGTCATTTATTAAAACAGATCTTATAGTTTTACATATTTACTTAAACCTACCTTATAGTTTTCATTTTATTAAAACATCCCATATATTTTATAACATATTTACTTAATCAACCTTTCATTAAGGAGTGTTTGTTTTACCATTAGGCCCATGATTTTTTTGTACAAAAAAATAAAATTAACCAAATATAGCCAATAGAGTGGTTGTCCGTGTCTTATAAAGGGCAAAAATGGTATTTTTATTTTTATTTTCTTTTGATTAAATTTATTTAAATGAGCATTAGGGTCAACACTATCATTTTCCACTGTATAAAAGTCTAACATTAAGAGTGAAATATTATTTAAATATTTCAATAACTAAATATCTTAAATAACAAAATATTAAAATTAATATTTTAAATCAATTAATAATATATTTTAAATAGTTATTGATGTTGCGCAATCTGGCTGCTCCTAGCTGGTGGTGGCTTAGCTTCCAATAGATGACGGACGTGGAGAATCTGCACAAAAAGAATC
>NW_010729122.1:585278-615907 GCF_000365185.1 Nelumbo nucifera | reverse complement strand
CGACCTGGTACCGAGGTGTCCTTAGCTCGGGGTGATCTTAGCTCAAAGAATTTTAGTTCGGGGTAGTGGAGTATCACTTTGTAACGAGCTAGCCATGCCGAGTTGGCACCTATGTTGAGTCATGTCCACGTGTCCCCTTATTATGAGGTCGGGCCAAATCACCCTCCATCAATTGCCCCCCACTCCCCAAGCCAGGGGTCCTGACCTAGTGTGGGGAGTTCACGACATGACGGGTGGATTTGGCTCAAAGTCTAGGCCGTCCAGTCAGATAGTTCATCGGTCAGACCAGTTTGCTGCTCGGCTCAATCAAGGACAACCCGGGTTGCGTACGGTTTACGCGCAGACGTCACACGATCTATAAATTCTGCAGACGCCAAAAAACGCGCTAAATTGATTTCAACCTCGGGGGTCGCGCAGCCGGTTTTCTTGAGAGCCGTTGGATCGCCTTGATCTTGACCGTTGATTCTCGGATATAGCGGCTATAAATAGGGGGCCCAAGACATTTTTCTTCACCATAAGTTCACCAACCTTCGCTTAGAGGTCGCGCTTAGACACCTTAGCTCGGGTTTCCCAGTTCGGTCGTTTTTCTGGGTGAGTCTCTCCTAGCCTTTCCTTTTCAATTTAGTTCAGTTCGTAGTTATGTCCAACCTTAGTTTTGATAGTCTTTTAGATGAGCCCAAGGAAGGTACCTCGGCTCAGGTCGGTCCTCCCAAGGTGGAGTCATCCTGGGAGGCGTGAGAGGTCACAGATAACCCGGCGCCCACTTCTCATCGAGGTCAGGCGCCAGACAAGTTCGGTCCCTCGACGCTGACTGTGGATAGACTTAGGGCTTTAATAGGTCAATACCACCTCCCGAATGAGTACAACTATAGTCTCCTCGTAAGTAACTTCCCTTGGGAACACGATCATAATGAGATCGTAATTTTCGAAGAGCAGCTCGTGGCTGGTCTTCGCTTACCTTTGCACCCCTTGATCATAGAGGTCTGGAAGTTCTTCAACATCACCATAGACCAATTACACCCGAACTCCATCCGAAATGTGGTCGGGACCATCTCTCTTTTTTATGAGTGTTGTCTACCTCTCGACCTCGGTATTTTCTCTTCTATCTTGTCAATCAAAAGGAACTCTTCCTGCGTCCTTCCCGAGCATAGGCGGACCTACTATCTGTCTCCTCGCCCGGGCTATAAGCTTTTGCACGAACTACCCAATAGGATCCCGGCATGGAAACAGTTATTTCGTAGTTCGTAATCCCGCAGGGTGGCCTTTTCCTACCCATTGGAGGGTTGCCATTCAGGATTCCGGTGTTAGGCTGGACCTGAAGACAAGGGAGACACTCCATTCTTGGGCGGAGCTCGACTTCCACTGTAAGAACTACCTTGCCAAAGATAAGCTCATCAGGCCGGCTTGAGTCCTGGTAGGTCGTCTTGGATTAGAGTTTATTCTGATAATTGGTACTCTACTCTTGTTGACGTCACTAACGTTAAGTTTTGTTGTAGCTCCCATGAATCTTAGCACAAACAAGCTTCTTGGGCGGATGAAAGGAAAGAAGAAGAAGCGAGCTACTAAAAGAGCTCGTACTGAGTCCCCAGAGCTCGCCATCCCTGAGCCCGAACAGCCTTCCAGTGCGCCTCCAGTGATTGACTTGGAGTCGGAGAAGGTCCCACCTTGTGCACCCGAGACATCTTCAGGACCCACCCCTACAACAATTGTTGCTTTTTCGGGGAGCGAAGAGACAGTTCAGAGTATCCTGACCCCACAATGCAGCCTCCAAAAGAGCAAAGGGGCTGTGTATTCTGAGGAAGTCACAAGCTAGGCTGAACTAATGCCTGCTCAGCTCGGGGCTTGGGCAGCTACCCATTGCATGGTGGTAAGTCTTGTTCTACTTTGATTTTTTGTATTTGTAGCTTCGCTGGTACTGATTTATGCACTCTTGGCAGGTGAACTCCGCCTTGCACACCCTGACTTACCAGTCTGAGCAGCACTTGAAGCGGGCTCTAGCTGCTGAGAGTTCATCCCGCGAGGCTCATACTGAGCTGAATTTAGCTCGCGGCAAGATCAGTCAACTGGAGAACAGTGCGCGAGCTCAGAAAGAGCTTATCGAGTCGCTGATGTCGGAGAAGGCAGATCTGAAGTGCTAGGTGGAGAACCTTGAGGCCAACGTCAACGAACGAACTGAAATTCTTCTCAAGGCCGTACAGGAAGCTAAGGTCAAGGTCGTCGCGGATTATAAGAGTTCGAAGGAGTTCGAGGGAGAGCTGATCGAAGCTAGGTCGGAGGGCTAACGTAAAGGATTCAAGCTCAGTAGGTGGCTGACCAAACGCGAGTTCCCGCAGCTCGATATGAGTGCCATCACTACTTCGCGGATCACAAAAGAGATGGCCCTTGAAGCCGCTGGAGACCCGGACTCCGAAGCGGAGAGCGATGATGAGTTACTTGATATTGAAGAGGCTGGTGCTGACGACAAAGTTGGTGCCGACGACAAGGCTGGTTCCTTTGCTAAAACTTCGGGCAAGGGTGATGAGTGCCCGATTAGTTCTTTGTACTTCGAGCCAGCGAGCTCAACATCTGTTCTTTTTCTCTTCCTTTTGTAACGAACTTTTTATAATGAAATGCGTTTTTTCGCTAAGTGCCGTGCAATTAACCCTTTCTGACCGTAGTGATTTTTTTTTTGAACTGTTGAGCTATCGAGCTACATAACTGAAATGGGGGTTCCCCACTTGTCGTTGCCCAGAACTGTCGCCCAGTACTTGGGGCAGTTTTATGGTGTACGTCGAGGTGAGTGACATAGTAGGGTATATGCCCGACCTGTCTACACGCGGGCTACTTAAAAGTACTTTGCCAATGCCGATGAGGCGACTAGGTCTTATATGGTGCCGAGGCCTTTAATGAGCTCGGCGCTTTTAGCCCTTAGGCTAAGGGAGCGACTCATAGTCCACTCTCCTTTGGAGTTCGCCCATGCCGAGGAGGCGACTGGGTCTTCTTGTTAGCTCGGCGTCTTGGCCCTTAGGCCTTGAGGGGGGTGACTCGCAGTCCACTCCCTAGTTCAACAATTATAGATAATATTGCCTCAGGTTGACGATGTTCCATGCTCGAGGTACCTGTTTCCCTTCTAAGGTTTCGAGCTCGTACATACCTTCCCCGAGCTATCGCTTTACTCGGTAGGGTCCTTCCCAATTCGGTCCAAGCTTACCAACACCGGGCTCAGGCACCATAACTTTGCGAAGAACCAGGTCTCCAACGCAGAGATTCCACTTCTTGACTCTAGCGTTATAGTACCGAGCTACTCTCTGTTGGTAGGCCGCGGTCCTAATGTATGTGAGGTTCCGTACCTCTTCAAGTAGGTCGAGGATCGTGCGTAGCTCACTCTCATTCACTTCTTCATCGTGTGCCTCCAAGCGTAGCGTAGGCACCTCAATCTCAGCTGGGATCACTGCCACCGTGTCGTAGGTGAGGTTGAAGGGGGTTTCATCCATGGCGGTCTTCACAGTGGTCTGATAAGCCCAAAGTACGTTGGGTAGCTTGTCAACCCATAATCCTTTAGCTCGGGCTAAGCATGCCTTCAGTTCGCGGAGGATGGCCCTATTCGAGACTTCCGCTTGGCCATTGGCTTGAGGGTGCGCCACCGAGGTGAAATTTTGTTGTATCCCCATGTCTTTGCACCAGTTTTGGAATTTTATGTCTTCGAACTGCTTTCCGTTGTCAGAGATGAGTACTCAAGGTAGTTCGAAACGACAAACTATATTCCTCCAGAAAAAGTTTTGTATGCTTTGCGTTGTGATCGTCGCAAGAGGTTCGACCTCCACCCACTTCGTGAAGTAGTCCACTGCTACCACTAGGAATCTCCTCTGTCCTGTCACCGGCGGGAATGGTCCAAGTATGTCGATTCCCCATTGTGCAAAGGGACATGGGCTAGTGAGGTACTTTAGGTCGACAGCATGCTGGTGGTGAATGCTGGCGTGCCTTTGACATTTGTCACATCTTTTGACGAGCTCGATCGCATCTGCCTTCATCGTTGGCCAGTAGTATCCCTGTCGTAGTGCTTTTTGGGCGAGAGCCCTGCCCCCCAGGTGTCCACCGCACAAACCTTCATGAGTGTCACAGAGTACAAGCTCAGCCTCGGAAGGTCGTAAACAGCGCAGATAAGGGAGCGTGTAGGATCTTCGGTACAATCGTTCGTCTATCATGACGTACTTGGCTGCTTGACGCTCTACCCTTTTGGCGGCATTACGATCTAAAGGGAGGGCCCCATGGAGCAGATAGCTCGCGAGTGGATCAATCCAGCTCGGCTCTGCTTGCGCAATAGGAGCGACCTCTCCTGCCCCCCCCCGGTTGATGCTAGGCCGAGACAAGTTCTCTTTTTACACGGTTCTCATGGTATTGTCGCTTGTGCTGGCTAATTGGGATAGGGCATCGGCTTCATTGTTCTCGGACCTCAAGATCTGCCTAATGAAGTAGAACTGGAAGTCGTGCAGAGCTTCTCTAACTTTGGCTAGGTAAGTGACCATGGTCGGTTCGCGGGCTTCATAGTCACCGGTGACCAGGCTGACCACGAGCTAGGAATCGTTACAGATAACGAGGTGTTTAGCTCGTACTTCATTTGATAAGGCGAGCCCGACTATCAACGCTTCGTGCTCTGCTTCATTTTTGGACGCAGCGAACTCGAACCGAAGCGCGTACTCTAGTTTCACCCCGCTTGGCCCGTACAGAATGATTCTGACTCCGCTACCTTGTTGATTTGACGAGCCATCCACCTGGAGGATCCAGGGCTCCTCGTCCCAGGTCGGGCTCGTTCCAACCGGAAGTGGTGCCACACTGGTTGAAGCTTCTCCGTGCTCAGGCTTGATCAACTCAAGGACTGCAGAGCTGAAGGTACATTCCGTGACAAAGTCGGCTAAGGCTTGGACCTTGATGGCAGTTCGGGGCTCGTACTGAATGTCGTACTCACTTAGCTCGATGGCCCACTTTGTCAATTACCGGAAACCTCGGGCTTGAGCAAGATTTGCTTCAGAGGTTTGTTGGTGAGGATGACGATGGTATGAGCCTGTTAGTATGGCCGATGCTTCCGAGTTGCAATGACTAACGTGTACGCTAACTTTTCGATTTCTGGATACCTCGTTTTTGCGTCCTACAAAACTTTACTAACATAGTAGATGGGTCGTTGAACCCGATCCACCTCTTTCATCAGTACTAAGCTGACTATCTCGTCACTCGCGGAGAGGTACAACTTCAAAATATCTCACTCCTCGGGTTGGGTCAAAACTGGGATGCTGGCGATGTATCTTTTGAGCTCGTTGAAAGCGAGCTGGCACTCTTTGGTCCATTCGAAGTCTTTGCTTCTTTTGATTGCCTTGAAGAAAGGCAGGCAACGATCTGCCGATTTAGACATGAAACGGCTCAGAGCGGCTATTCGACCGTTCAACCTCTGAACCTCTTTCAATTTTCAGGGCGGTCTCATGTCTAGGATTGCCTTAATTTTCTCGGGGTTGGCCTCAATACCGCGTCAGTTAACGATGTAACCAGGAACTTACCCGAAGTGACACCGAAGATGCATTTATTGGGATTCAATTTCATATTGTATTTGTGCAAAATTTGAAAAACACAATCTGTTTACAAGTCTTTGAAAAGTCGCCCCGGCATTTTTCAGTCCGACGGGCATGACCTTGTAACAGTACAGGCCGAGCTCGGTTATAGAGGTCATTTTTTCCTCATCAACAGGGTCCATCCTGATTTGGTTGTAGCCCGAATAAGCATCCAATTAGCTCAGCAACTCGTGCATGCTCGATTCAAGTCGGTATAGTCGATGCACATGAGCCACTTACTATTGGCCTTTTTTACCAGAACGGGGTTAATCACCCAGCTCGAGTAATGGACATCCCTGATGAAATCGGTTGCAAGGAGTTTCCCGACCTCCTCGTCAACTATTCTCCAGCGCTCTGGGGCTAAGTTGTGTTTCTTCTGTCTAACGGGCCTAACTACAGGATCAATGTTCAACTTGTGAGTGATTATTCTAGGGTTTATGCCGGGCATCTCTACCGCAGACCATGCAAAAACATCTAAGTTTTGAAGTAAGAAGCTTACCAACTGAGATCATAGAGGCTCCTCAATCGAAGCGCTGATCTGGAGAGTCTTGGCTGGATCTTCTGCTGAAACGGGTATAGAGGTCGTCTCTTCTATTGGTGAAGCTCGCTCCTCATGGTACTCCGTAGGTCGCTCCAACTCGAGGTTGTCTGCTGCCTTGGCTTCCCTTTGAGGGCGGTGATGTAGCATTTGCGAGACTTGAGCTGGTCACCTTGCTTTACCCCAACTCCAAAGTCCATGGGGAACTTCATGGCAAAATAATAGGTGGACACCACTGCGCGTAGAGTGTGTGTGATAGGCCAACCTATTATGGCATTGTACGGGGAGGGGGTTGCGACCACTAAGAAAGTATGGTCAAATCTCACTATGCTAGGCCAAGTACCGACCTCCACAGGTACTGTAACTCTCCCCAGGGGCCTGACTTCCTCTCCGTTGAAGCCTACCAAAGGAGTGTTCGCGGGCTTGATGTTGCTCTCCCGAAGTTGTAGCTTGTCGAACGCATCCTTGAAGAGTATGTCCACCAAGCTGCCGGAGTCGACCAGGACGTGCTTCACCTCAAAATCATAAATTCCCATCTTTGTGACGAGTGCGTCATCGTGGGGGAACTGGACTCCGCGCGCGTCATCTTCAGTGAAGAAAATGGGCTCTTCTAGCCTTGGCCGCTTCGGAGGATTCTCTTCTTCTCTTTCTATTTCACGAGCTGATGTCTTCGCCGCGGCTGAGGTGCAGCCCRCAACAATCGATCTGCCGGTGATCATATGTATTACTCCTCGAACTGGCCTCTTTTCGGGCAGTTGTCTCTGCGACTACTCGTCCTGCCTATTGCTGGATTCGGGAACATCTCTATTTTGCTCCCCCTACCAACCTGTTTGATTTTTATTATCATTTAGTACAAAAATTTTCAGATATCCGCGACGGATGAGTTCTTCTATCTCGCCGCGGAGGTTCTTACAATTCTTGGTGCTATGACCGTGATCTCTGTGAAAGTGGCAGTATACATTTTTGTTCCTCGTGTTTGGGTCTCCTCTCATCCGAGGTGGCCACTTCACGTAAGAAGCGTCCTTGATCGCCAAGAGGATTTCTACTCGCTTTGCGTTCAAGGGAGTGTAATTTCTTTCAGCTTGAGGAGGTCGGGAATACTAATCCGGTTTTCCTCCTCCAACTGGCTCATCTTTCTTTCTTTTGCTGTCCCCGTTTATTGAGGTCTCACCTTTTCTTTTCCTCTTATCTGGTGGATTCTCGTTCTTCTGGTTCATCTCTTCCTCTGTTCCGATGAACTGGTCAGCGAGCTTGAGAAACTCTGTGACATCTTTTGGTTTGTTAGCGACCACATGCCACTTGAATTCCTTGTGGGTGATTCCTCTCTTTACAGTTGTAAGTCTCACAATGGGGTCTAGATCGGGAATCTGCAAGCATGCATCGTTGAAACGCTTAATGTAACTCTGGATGGATTCTCCCTCTTTGGACTATTCCAAGCAGGCTTTCCTAGGACCTCGGGCACCTCTTACTAGTAATGAAGTGCGAGGTGAAGATCTGTACGAACTGCGTCCAACTCTTGATTGTCCCGGGTGCAAGGTTTCTATACCATGTGCAAGCTACCCCCTTAAAAGTTGTGAAGAAAGCAATGCACATGAAGGATTCATCTGCTCTGACCAGGTGCATTTGAGATTGAAATGAATCTACATGGTCGTTTGGATTGAACGACCCATCATACTTGTCTAAGGGAGGTACCTTGAAATCCTTTGGCATTGGGGTGGCCAAGAGTTCAGGAGATAGAGGAGAAGGCACATACAAGAGCGGAGTGGTCTTCACGGTCCCCGAGCTCGCCTCTTCTTTTCCCTTAGGCAGTTCRGGGGAGTTCTGGACTGCTGCTCAGCGAGTTCTGCGGCGTCGCCTTTGCTGCCTCTTTACTGGTTCCGCGTTAGTGCTACCGGATGCCGAGGTGGAACAGGCTGTTGGTTCTGCGGCAGCAGGGGGAACTGTTGCTGGTATTGCTGCTGATAGACATGGTGGAGGACTTGCTGCTGGTATGCAATCTGGCTGCTCCTAGCTGGTGGTGGCTTAGCTTCCAGTAGACGATGGACGTGGAGAATCTACACAGAAAGAATCAGAGAACCCAAGGGTGCTTACCCGGTGAGGTCGCTCCGATGCTTAAGTCAGATGTGCGAGCTGAGAATAATTAGAGGGCAAGATAGCTAGTAAGTAGTAAAATGCGCGTACCTTGGRCCCCGGGAAGAAGGCCTTTATATAATGGAGTCCTCGCAGGCTTTACAGAGTAGTTTCGAGATCTTTGCCATGATAGAATTTGTTTCCGCGTTATCTGGAGATAACGTTATCAGTTGATAAGGCTAATCACTTCYGCCCGGATCGGACGGGAAGATAATGCTTAGCTATTATGAGGCGTGATCCCACGGAATTCGGGAACCGTTGGAGTGACTTTTGGGATTATATCAAGGGCAGATCAGCATGCCCGAGCTGGTTTCCCCTCGAACTGATGTTCTCGAGCTAAGGCTCATAAACCTCGAACTAAACTAGGTACTGGTGTCACGACCTGGTACCGAGGTGTCCTTAGCTCGGGGTGATCTTAGCTCAAAGAATTTTAGTTCGGGTAGTGGAGTATCACTTTGTAACGAGCTAGCCATGCCGAGTTGGCACCTATGTTGAGTCATGTCCACGTGTCCCCATATTATGAGGTCGGGCCAAATCACCCTCCATCAGTTATGAATAACTTTCAATTATAATAAATAGATTAAGATTTTAAATATTTAGTTAAATAACTAAATATTTTAAATAGTGAAATATTTAACATAACTAGATTTTAAATAGTTAAAATAAACAAAATTATGTATTAATAGTACTATAATTTTATGGATAATTAAATTCAACAAGTAATTAATATTTTAAAATTTAAATAATGATATTGTTTCAATAAATAAATAATATTGTAAATAGCCAATTTCATTTATACCAATTAATAATTTTAGAAAATAACTTTCAAAAAACTTAATATTTATTTATTATATATTTATTTATACTAAAATTAATATTTATTGTATTTAAATAATTATTTATTTTTTGTAATAAATATATTTTCACTAATTATGTATATATCTATTTTTCTTTTTTTATTTAATAGAAAATTTTCAATAATTATTGGAGTTTAAACTACTATTATTTAGCTTTTAAATTTAATTTATTATGTATTTTTGCTATAAATATTTAATAATTGTTGGAGATTAAACTATTGTTCACGGGTTGGTTTGGTTCAGTTATAGGTTGTTCAGCCAACCAAATCGACTTGGTCTGGTTAGGGGGTTGGTCACTTAGGTTATATCAGTTTAGGTCAATTTTCAGTTTGGTCGGTTGGTTCAAAAATTTAAACTTAAAAAATTAAAATTAAAAATTAAGTTTAAATTTTAAAAAAATTACAATGGCATTTTTTAAAAAATAAATTTAAAAATTAAATTTAGCCTAAGAAATATTGGAATTTTCCTGCTTTCCCATATATATATAAGTCGCTTGATTTTTGTCAATTTACAAATGGCCAAAGTGAAAATGATCCAACCCAATCGGGTTGGGAAATTGTTGAACCAAAGCTGATTGGAAAGATTAGAAATCGGGTTGGTCAGTTTCATTAGTTTAATTCGGAATGGTAACGGGGTGGGGCGGGGACGAAGAGCCTCTATCCACGTCCTTGTCCTTGTCGCCATCCCCACTAACGGGGACAAAGTTATCCCCATCCCCGTCTCCACAGGGATCCCCACTCCCTGTGACTCTTTATAATGTCAACCATTATGCTTTTATTTTTTTATTTAAAAAATAAAAAATAAAATAATTAAAAATTACAATCCTATTAGAAAAGATTCAAACATATTCAACCATATTTTTAAAAATATTGACATATAGACGTATGTGTACATATATACATATATAAACGTATGCATATATACATATATATTAGTGAGGATCCCATGGCACGGGGATCGGGGTCCACATGGGGCAAGGAGTGCTCTCCTTACCCCCGCACCATCTCCGCTAACATGGATGAAAATTTTTCCATCTCTGTCCCCATAGGGGGAAAATCATCCCCATCCCCGCCCTATTTGGGGCAGATCCCCACAGGGATCGAGAAAATGGGAAAAATTGCCATCCATAAGTTTGATAAGCAACCCTATCTAAAATTAATTATTGTCATTTTTTATTTTAAAAAAATATTAGTAGTATATAAAATATAGATGATTATTAGTTATTACATAAAATAATTGTATACTCTTATATGTTTCTTTTATTTATCTTTAACTTAACAAATCCCATGCATCGCACAGATTCCCGCTAGTGTAATAAGAAATTAGAGTGGAGTAGATCAAGTGCATGCACTTGAGGCCACCATGCCACTAAGAGGCTCCAATTCCATGGTTTTTACCTGAACCTCCACCTCCCATTTGTAGAGGAGTTCACTTTTGCTACCACATGGTCACAGTTAGGGGTGCAAGTCGGGTAGGTTGGGTTGGGTTTATGGTCAACCGAGGCCTGACCTTAAAATTTGGGCTTAAGGACCGAGCCTGAGGTCAAGTCCATTCTTCCTGACCCACACACTGTAATTTGATGCATTCAGGTTGGTCAATGAACCACTCTAAAAGTATACATATATGTATGCATTTATACGAATATGTATGTATATAAGTATGCATGCAAAAGACCACCTTGCTTTGTATATATATACTCTCCTTGCTCCAAACCCCGCATGTTGCTCCCTCCTTCCCCCTTCCCGCCACTCCCATCTTGCCAATTTGGCATTCCTATCTCTTCCCAAAACCTTTCCCCCTTACTCCCATTTCCCCTTCTCCTAAGAAAATGCCCATTACATTTCCATACTACATTAATTTCCTTAATTGTTGTTGGTTCACTAATTTCTCTACATTACGCTTTCATTCATGAGCATAAGGTTTCATCCAAGCTTTTTCTCTGAAGAGTTCAAGCTTCTTTTCACATTCATGGTTGTAAGGTCATGGTCGTACTAGGTACGCTTTTTCATGTTCCTTCAACTTTTTTCTCTTACTGCAAGAGAACATGCCAAGGAATGGTGATTCCCTATAGGAGTAAGGCTTCTATTCACTGGACCAGATCTCAAAACATGCTCCCTTTGTTCAACAATTGTGGAATATGGGAATGCCCAAATTTCTTCCCAATCTCTATTAACAGTACTAAAAGGGTCTTAATACTTCAATCATTAATTCGAGTGTTAAGCATATGCTTAAGGTAAACTTGGCTGATATCAAACAGAAGTATTACACGGTTGACCAAGGATAAGAAGATTTTAGACCTTGGTTCTATTGACAATGATTTTGGCATGAGATACGACTATAGAAATTTTTACACTTCAAAAACATTTTTCAATGACTTAAAGAATGTCTACTATGATGTTAAGAAGGGATGGTCTAGATTTGGATAAATGAATCCACCAATGTAGTGGATCTGTGGATGATGTCAAGAAAGGATGGTTTGGACTTTAGGCAATTAATCAAAATCATACCAATTTGATCATGAACATCTATGTTTCTTGATCTCATGGACACAAATATCAATTAGATAACCTTCAAAAGGCCAACAACACCTCTAATATTGCACCTAATATCCAAATTAATGCTTGCTAATTTGTTCCTCATAGCTTACTTTCCACTAATGCTTTTCCATTTAGAAAGTGGCTTAGTGATCACTTGGTTCAACAGATGTTGATGGCCTTTGACTAAAGTTGGGCAATTTAATCAGAGGAAAGAGAAGATTAATGTGTAAAATTTTAGGGAGAACGACTGTTCAGTACACCCTAAGAATCTTTAGCCCTACCATATAATTGGGATAGGTGCCAGTTTGGATTTGATGTCAATATGCAGGCGGGTATTGGTGTTTTAGGGTGGGGGTGTTTGTCATTTTGAATTGTATAGGGTTACAGTGAAATTCGGAATTCTGCAGTGTGTTGCAGTGTATTTTTCCAAAAAAAAATTATGGTTTCCATTTTACAAGCAATTCCAAGATATTTTTGGCTTGACACAAGTGGGAACAATCAATGTAGTGGCAAATCATCAAGATTGTACAACTACATGGGAAAGAAAGCATCAATACCCAAACTCAAAGTTTTAGGAATAACAACCTCACAAGTAAGGGTCCATTTGGTTCAATGTTGAAATTAGAACCGAAATCCTTCGGAATTGGAATCAAAATGGTTTATTCTCAGTCTCTTTGGTTCAGACAGGAATGGAAATGACACTTAAAATTAGTAGGAATGGGATTTCATTCCCAAAGGAAAGGGAGGGAATGGCCATTCCCTCATATAGGAGAATGCCATTCCACCAAGAATCCGATTCCACCTAATCAAACAATTGGAATCTGCAAATCAAATGGGGCCTAAGTTTCTTTCTCAATCTGTATGCAAAACAAAGCAAGATTTCATGACCCACCATCAATTAATTTCCCACCTTAGAGATCTTTGCATCAAAGTTGAAGGATATGTATCTATAATTAATTAATTTGTCACTGTAAACAAGCTAATATTGAGGTTTCATTTTAACTTTTTAGTTTATTCCATAGCTAGAAAAAACCACCTCGGGTTGGGGAGGGGAGCTTTGTTAGATCTAAGAAACACATCAAGTATACAACAGATTACATCTATTCCTACATATCTTAAGACATGTAGCCATCAACGCTAAAAAGTGAATTTATTTTATTGAAGTGGGGTATGCTGAAATTATTGAAAACCTACGAGCCAATTAGCCCTGGATTACCTCTTCTATTGATCCAAAAGGGAGAATGAATAGATTAAGGAATCTGAACCCTGGATTACCTCCTCTGTTGATCCAAAAGGGAGAATGAACAAAACCTTTGAATCTCTGAAGCGACAGAGAGGCCGAACAATTTTTTAGATGAAGTGATGACCAAATCACATCAAACATTGCATTCCAAACATAAGATTGATAACATTAAAATATCACCAATACCTCTATTTAGATGATTTGTCAACGGATCTAAGAAGGATTGGCAACATTCACTCGAATCTAGTGGCAAACGTATAGATTTGGGTTCATTTGGCCGGAATAGTGTTTATACCTTGATCGTCATAAGACAAGGACAATGATGCACAACGTCTTTTGTATGAGTGGACCTTCGAACCTACAATAAAGAGAATAGATCAATGGGAGGGAGATTTGAGAGGGGGTGTGTGTGTGTGACAGAGAGAGAGAGGGAGATCGGAGAGGGGGTGAAAGAGAGACAAATAGATAGAGAGATGAGTGAGATTATCGGATGTTCAGCGGAGAAGAAGCAATGGCATCAAAGAGAGAGAGAGCCAACGGAGTAGACGGAGAATGGAGAGAGACATGAGAGCAAGCCAACAGAGAAGGGTGAAAGGATTTTACTTCGATGATAGAACCGATGAGTTTTACATCGACAATTCCAATGTATAATTTACATCGATTATCGGTGTAAAGAGAAATGAAAGTAGAGTTTTACACCAACTTACGGTGTAAAATTACTTTCTCTCCAAATGCATGTAAAATCAAGTCGGGGTGTCAAGTTTACCCCGGTTCGATTTTCCACCTCAAACAAACGTGGTCAAAGGAATATGATAAGATTTGCAATTTATTTTATATACCCCCTTTCCTAATTTCTCAAAATTTTAAATTTTCTTCTTTTTTTTAATCCACGTAATTTCTATCATAGATGTTGAAAAGTAAAAAAAGGGTGGGCCAGTCGGTGGCTCACCGAATTTACAATCGGTGGCCCACTGAGCTGAGCCCGCCATATTGAACAGTGGCACACCGTTCTGTTCGGTGGCACACCATTTTATTGTTTGTTTAATTATGAAGAAAAATTTTAAAAAAACCCATTATACCCCTAAGCTCAAGTATAAATAGGGGTCCCTCCTATGTTAGTTCAAAACATACTCCATTTCATTTCAATGTATAGTGTATGCAGTGTGTTGAGAGGAGTATTGTGTTTAGGTGTATTGAGTGTCGGGTACGGGTGTGATTTCGGTGAGGTCATCTTTGTATTTTCTCCTGTTTATAATAAGATGGAAGCTCCGAGCTGTTGCCCATGGACATAGGCATTTTGGCCGAACCACGTAAAACTGGTGTTTTCTCTTTCTTTTTTCTTTCTCTATTGCTATCTGCTTTTTATTTTCTTTCTGTGCACGTATAGATTACATTATTTCAGCTGTACAATTCCAACAATTGGTATCAGAGCCACACGGTTCTGTTCCGGGATTCTGCCAAAATTTGTATTTGCTGTTCCAGTATTGCACGTGTTGAATATGGCGAGTTCGAGCTCTACCCGGTTCGACATACCGAAATTCAACGGATCCAACTATGCAATTTGGAAGCTGAAGATGCATGCTGTGTTGGTGAAAGAAGATTGTGCAATTGCCATAGAAGGAAAAGAGAAGAAGCCTGCTGATATGAAAGACGAAGATTTTGAGAAGAAAAACCAGATAGCCATGGCTGATATTCTTCTTGCTTTAGAAGATTCGGTTTTATTCAATGTGTCCGAGGGAACCATTGCCAAAGGTTTATGGGACAAGTTGCGGAATCTCTACGAGGGGAAATCGATGTCCAACAAAATCTTTCTCCGATGACAACTCTACAATCTGAGGATGAAGGACGGAGCCTCTTTGCAAGTACACTTGGATGAGTTCAACACTCTAGTAAGCAAATTAGCAGTTGTAGAGGTACATATTGATGACGAAGAAAATGTTGCTCTTTTGCTTTGTTCTATGCCAGACTCTTGGGATAGTTTGATAATTAATTTGAGCAATACTAAAGATCTGTCATTAGAATCTACTATTTCTATGTTGCTTACGGAAGAATCTCGTAGAAAAGTTGGTGAGAATTCTTCAGGTGATGCAATGATAGTACGAGGTAGGTCGAATGAGAGAAACGACTCTATCAAAAATCAAACGAGATCCAAGTCAAGAGGCAACAAGAAAGGACTCAAGTGTTGGAATTGTGGTAAGAAGGGGCACCTTCGAAAAGATTGTTGGCAACCCAAAGTAGAGCAAAATCGGCCCAAGTCTGATAAAGATCCGGCTTCAAATAATTCCCAAGGAAACATCGCAGAAGGAAGTGATTCATCAGAAGATGGTGAGTACTGTCTATTGATTCCTGTGAAAATTTAAAGCATAACTAGATATTAGATTCTGGTGCTTCTTTCCATATGACGCCATGCAGAGATTTGTTTTACACATACCAATCGTGCAATGGTGGGACTATTTACATGGGCGATAATAGCACATGTAAAATAGTGGGAATTTGAGACGTTAAAATTACTATGTTTGACGACATCACTCGTACAATCTCTGGTGTACGGTATGTTCTTGAACTGCGAAAGAGTCTCCTGTCACTGGGAAAGTTTGATGAAGACGGTTACAAGTTTTCTAGAGAAAAGGGCCAATTAAATATCAGTAAAGGAGCTATCGTAATTGCAAAAGGCAAATTACAAGAGAAGCTATACCACTTGATCGGGGATACCATGGTCGGCGATGCCATTGTTGCAAATGCTGTGACCGATTCTGTCATGATTTGGCACAGACGTTTGGGTCATATGAGCAAGTAATGACTTAAGGTACTTCTTGATCAAAATCTACTTCCTAGTTTAAAATCTACTGATTTGAATTTTTGTGAAAATTGTTTATTTGGGAAACACCATAAAGCTAGTTTTCACAAGTCTAAAGCTAGGAGTAGAGAGGTATTAGATCTAATACACTCTGATACGTGGGAAGCTACTAYGRAATCTCTTKGAGGTTCATTATACTTTGTTTCTTTTATTGATGATTTCTCCAGGAAAGTATGGGTATATTTACTCCAACGGAAGAGTGATACTTTTTCCTATTTCAAGAAGTTCAAAGCTCTAGTTGAAAATCAAAAGGGGAAAAGAATTAAGTGTCTAAGAATCGATAATGGGAAAGAATATACCTCAAAAGAATTTGAAGGATTTTGCAATGAGCATGGCATTCTGAGACAGTATACGGTTCCACGAACTCCACAACAAAATGGAGTTGCTGAACGGATGAATCGTACACTTATGGATCGAGCTAGAAGCATGTTGAGTGCAGCTGGACTGGAGCAGTACTTTTAGGCAGAAGTAGTCAATACGACATGTTACCTAGTAAATCGCTCTCCCACTACGACACTTGATTGCAAAATTCCAAAAGAGATATAGTCAGGAAACCCTGTTGATTATTCTTTCCTACGTACATTTGGTTGTGATGCTTATGTTTGGATTCCTAAGGAGTAAATGACCAAGCTAGAGGCAAGGTCCAAAAAGTGTATTTTTCTTGGCTATGCAGAAGGTACAAAGGGATACAAATTATGGGATCTTACTACCCACAAGATAGTTGTTAGCCGAGATGTTGTCTTCAATGAAGATTCGATGCAGAAATAATCAAGCTCTAAGACAACATAGAAAGTTGAAGTGGAATCTTTTCAAAAGATTCAAAAGCAACAAATTGATACAACTGTTGATGTACCTAAAGAGCACATTGAAAATTTTGAAGGAGAGATTCATGATGATCAAGGTCGATCAAGGAGAGTTACAAGACCTCCTGTCTGGTTTCAGGATTATGTAACAGCTTATGCTTGCATTACAGAAGAGCATGAGCCTTGCTCATACAAAGAAGCATGCAAA
Source organism: Nelumbo nucifera (assembly GCF_000365185.1). The sequence continues at coordinate 599,155 of NW_010729122.1, read as the reverse complement.
TGTCCAAATGCTCGTCATTGGAAAATGGCAATGGAGGAAGAAATGGAAGCTCTGAAGAAAAATAAAACTTGGAACTTAGTCAAACTACCTAAGAATCGAAAGGCCATTGGTTGTAGATGGGTGTACAAATTCAAAAAGGATACTAGCGGGAATATCGAAAGATACAAAGCTTGACTAGTTGTAAAAGGATATGCTCAGAGATCAGGTATCGACTTCAACGAAATATTTTCTCCTGTTGTTCGATTAAGTACTATTCGTATTCTATTGAGTATGGCTGCAGTACTTGACTTGGAGCTGGAGCAGTTAGATGTTAAAACTGCATTCTTGCATGGTAATCTTGAAGAAGAKATTTATATGACTCAACCTGAAGGCTTTGTCGAGAACGACAAAAAGGATCTGGTTTGTCAGCTGACTAAATCACTTTACGGTCTAAAACAGGCGCCAAGGTGTTGGTATAAGCGATTTGATTCCTTCATTGTGAGCTTGGGCTTTAGCAAATGTGAAGCAGATCATTGTGCCTACACATACTTTGGTAATGATCACTTCATCATTTTGTTGTTATATGTTGATGACATGCTAGTTGTAGTTACTGATAAAGGAAGTATCTCAACACTAAAAGCTCGTTTAGCTAGGGAGTTTGACATGAAGGATCTGGGGGCGGTTAATCAGATTCTTGGGATGACGGTATATAGGGACAGAAAGAATAGGAAAGTCTGGATAACTCAAAAGAGTTATGTTCAAAGGGTCTTGCAGCTTCAACATGCAAGATTCCAAACCAGCCAATATCCCATTTTCTGTTGGTTGCAAGTTGTCTTCAGAACAATCACCTAGCACTGAAGCTGAGAAGACAGAAATGTCCCACATACCATATTCATCAGCAATAGTGAGCCTTATGTTTGCCATGGTGTGCACCAGACCAGACATTGCACAAGCAGTGGGAACAGTCAGTAAGTTTATGGCAAATCCAGGAAGAGATCATTGGACTATGGTGAAGAGAGTCCTTCGGTATTTGAAGGGTACTTCTGAAATCTCTATTTGTTATAGTGGCCAAAGCTTAAAACTAGTTGGTTATGTGGATGTAGACTATCCAGGAGATTGCGATAATAGAAAATCAACTACTAGTTATGTGTTTTCTTTAGCTAATGGTGTAGTGAGCTGGGCATCAAAATTGCAATCTGTAGTAGCCTTATCTACAACAGAAGCAGAATATATGTCAGCTACACAAGCATGCAAAGAAAGTATTTGGCTAAAGAGGTTGCTTGGAGAATTCCACATCAAGAAAGAAGTGGTGACTATTCATTGTGACAGTCAAAGTGCATTACACTTAGCAAGAAATCCCATCTTTCATGCACGAACTAAACACATTGATGTACAGTACCACTTTGTTCGTGAAGTAGTTGAAGATGGGCAGATCTCGTTACAGAAGATCCACACTAACAACAACGTTGCTGATATATTGACAAAGCCGGTGATGAGAGAGAAGTTCATATGGTGCAGAACTTCTCTGGGACTTGAAGCCACATAGCAAGAGATGATCAGCAACTATTCTCGAGCAAGTTTTTTCACTATGAAAATTGTCTTCAAGTGGGAGAATGTTGAAAAGTAAAAAAAGGGTGGGCCAGTCGGTGGCTCACCGAATTTACAATCGGTGGCCCACCAAACTGAGCCCGCCATATTGAACGGTGGCACACCATTTTATTGTTTGCTTAATTATGAAGAAAATTTAAAAAAAAAACCATTATACCCCTAAGCTCAAGTATAAATATGGGTCCCTCCTATGTTAGTTCAAAACATACTCCATTTCATTTCAATGTATAGTGTATGCAGTGTGTTGAGAGGAGTATTGTGTTTGGATGTATTGAGTGTCGGGTACGGGTGTTGATGTAACCATTTCTGGTCACGTACCAATTTTTTTTTTGGCTAAGTACCTTGTTATTTGACCTGGTGGTGAAGTGCCTTGGTGATGAGCTACTTGGTGGCGAACTCCCTGGTGGAGAACTGCCTGGTGGTGAGCTCCCTGGTGGAGAGCTACTTGGTGATGAACTACTTGGTGGCGAACTCCCTGGTGGAGAACTGCCTGGTGGCGAGCTACTTGTGAGGTGCCGAGCTGCTTGGTGGTGAGCTGCCTAGTGGCGAGCTACCTAGTGGCGAGCTGCCTAGTGGCGAGCTACCTAGTGGCGAACTACCTGTGAGGTGGCGAGCTGCTTGGTGATGAGCTCCCTGGTGGCGAGCTCCCTGCTATGCGGCCTGTGACTCAGAGAGTGGTGGAGCTCCCTGGTGCAGCGCAACCCGACTGCCCTCTACATGAGGTGACCTTCTTTCCTTTGTAGGCAATGGGAGCTGAGGGACTTGCGAGAACTCCATCTTTTCCTCCTCTTTGTAGGCGGTGGGAGCTAAGGGACCTGCGAGAACTGAATTAGAGGACCCGGGGGTATTTTCCCGGCGGGGACTCTCCGATGCCTAAGTTAGCATTCTGATTACAGAGAGCTTGGAGAGAAATGAGAGAGCTAGAGAGCAGGGTTTACCATCCTTTTTCATCTTCTTTCCTCCTCCCCTTCGCTTTGGGGGTCGGAGTCCTTATATAGTGGTGTCCTCGCGGGTTAGGTGGGTGAAAAGCCTTCAAACGGTAAGACTCGTCATATCCCGTCAGAACCGGGGTACGGTGGTGAACTCCTCGAGGTTGTCAGCCTGGCGCTTGTGTCAGGCGGCCAGGTCGGCGCCTGGGCCAGGTTGTCAGGTCGGCACCTGTGTTAGTCGATGGGTCGGTGTCTGGGTCAGGTTGTTAGGCAGGAGATCTTCCTGCGATACGCCAAACTACTCTTCTGTACCGAGTTACCCTACAAGTGGCGAGCTGCCTAAGGGAGCTATGCCGAGCTGCCCGAGGGAGCTATGTCGAGCTGCTTGTGGCGAGCTTTGCTGAGCTGCCTGGCTCCTTGGTGGCGAGCTCCTTGGCGAGCTCTTTGGTGAGCTACCGAGCTCGTGGGGTATGCATGCCGTTATAATCCATCGGTGGACGTCTTATGGGTTGCCAGGTCGGCCAGGTCGGATCATGTGCCAGGCTGATCCAGGTCGGCCAGGTTGCACAGGCCACGCCAAGCAGTGCGTAGGTGGGACACCAACTTGGTAAGCTGTTGCCTAGGTATCGCCTAGTTGTCACGAGGTGCCACGTGTCGCATTTTCACTAGAGGGCCAAATCTGCCCTCATCAGGTGTGATTTTGGTGAGGTCATCTTTGTATTTTCTCTTTTTTATAGTAAGAAGGAAGCTCCAAACTGCTACCCGTGGACGTAGGCATTTTGGCCGAACCACGTAAATCTGGTGTTCTCTCTTTCTTTTTTCTTTCTCTATTGCTATCAGCTTTTTGTTTTCTTTCTGCGCACGTACACATTACATTATTTCGCTTTGCAATTCCAACAATAGCCAATCACACTTAGAGGCGTTTGGACTTCCAAACGTCTGAGATCGCCTTCTCTCTCTCTTTCTTGATAGATGGTTCCGGATAGTTGGAGAGTTAGTTTCAAATGTATGAGATTGTCTTCTTTATTGGTTCATGTTTGGTTTTTCTTCTCCTTATTCAACTTTGAAACCAATTATTTTTTGTTACATAATTAGTTTGAGAATATTTTTACAAGGCTTTCTTCATTGGTTGCAGAGCTAGTTTATTATCCTTATTCAAACTCACTTTCAGGTTTGTTTTTTTCATTGGATTAACATTCTTTTTCAGCTTTGTTTTTTATTTAGCATTAATATTGCAGGTTTGTTTCTTCATGCACGTTTTGGCATTAAACTTTGGTTCAAGTTCAGTTATGGCGTTAAAGTTGTAGTAAGAATAAATCAGTTATGATTTCTTCAATATATAACGTTATTTTGTGTTAAAATTGACAAAAATTGTTTCTGGCATCCAAACCGATTCATTATAAGTCAATAATAAAAAAAAACAAAAAAAAAAGCATAAAATAAAAAAATAAATCGGGTTGTCGCAGGACCCGTTTTAACGTGCGGGTGAAGGAGACAATGAAAATGGGTTGTCCTTGACCCGTTTCGAATAACCACTCGGACCATATAGGTCTGAACCGTGTAATAAATGGATGGCTTAATATGTTAGCAACCTGTGTATTACAAGGGTTGATTTTTTTTCATTTTAATAATAATATACTAATAATAATAGTAATAATATTATACAAATAATAAGAATAATAATTAAAATTTTCTTTGGCAATTAATAACAAAAATTATTTGAAAAATTTAGGAAAAATTATTAGTTTTGTGCAATTAAAGACAATTATTTAATATCATAATTAAATTAGAATAAATTAATTTTCACAAAATTCAACAAAAGTCCAATAAATTAACTTAATAATAATTTTCAAAATTATAAAAATTAAATAAATTTTCCAAAAATTTGGAAAATTAAAGATAAATTAGTCTACTTTTCATAATAAATAATTATTGAAATTTATTATTTTTGTATTTTCAATAATTCATTGTAAATTATTTATTAAAATAATGTATTTTAATAAATACAGTATTTTGAATAATAACAGTATTATTAATTAACTAACAGTATTTATTAAAACATAGCATTTTTAATAAATACCATATTTTTAATAATTACAGTATTTTCATAAATACTGACAATTAAATTTAATATATAAGTATTTATTAATTAAATTAATTATTGTATTTATTTACTTATCTAATGTATTCTTACTAAAAACAAATGTGCATTAGTTTTGTAGTGAAAATTAAAGAAAAATGACTAATATGCAAAAATTACTGAAAATAAAGAAAATTACAGAATAATATTGAAAAATACCAAAAATTAAATAAAAATACGGAAAATTCGGAAAACCTAAAATTTAATAAAAATACTGAAAATAGTAAAAAAAGTAAAATTAACAAAATTTTATTGCAATTTTTTTTGAAAAATACTGAAAAAAGTAACAGTATTTTTATTAACTACGGTATTTATTTGATTTTTAATTAATTTAATTAATTAACATTATTTATTAAAATAATGTGTTTTAATAAATATAGTATTTTGAATAATTACAGTGTTATTCACTAGTTAATAGTATTGTTAATTTTGAAACCAAAGCCTAACTCGAATTCTTAAACCTCAAGATCGGGCTTAGATTAATTTAATTAGAGCTACAACCTAACTTTATGTATTTACTAATATTTAAGAAACATTTACAAAAAAATTATAATATTTAATTGTTAATAAAGTAAAATAAATAAAATTGAACACTAAGGGATAATTTAAAAAAATAATTATTTTATTAAATAATTAGTAGTAATTTATTATTTTTGTAACAAATTACAAAAATAAAGATCAATTATTTTAAACAACATTATAGTTATCAGATTTATTATTTTTGACAAATGATAAAAATTAATGAACATTGTGCATTTTTGGCAAATGATAAAAAAAATCATTGTGCATAATGAACTCAATAAAAATGATAACAATTAATGAAAATTTAAAATGCAGAACCTTTTTATTAACAGTATTTTATTGCAAAAATACTGAATAATAATAAAAAAGTACCAACATTTAATTAAAAATATATGAAATTTAAATATAAATATTAATTGATAGTTTTAATAATATTATTAGATAACTTTGAATTAATGCATTTTTAATTAATTAATAACTTTTATGAGTTGAGACCTTTATTGTGCATAATGAACTCATTAAAAATGATAAAAATTAATGAAAATTTAAAATGTAGAACATGTTTTATTAACAATATTTTATTGCAAAGTTACTCATATGCAAAAATTACTAAATAATAATGAAAAAATACTAACAATTAATTAAAAATCCAGAAAATTATGAAAAACCTAAACATAATTATTGAAAATTAACAATATTTTGTATAATTAAAAAGTATAATTTTTATAAGTTGACCTTTATTGTGCATAATGAACTCATTAAAAATGATAAAAAATAATGAAAATTTAAAATGTATAATATATTTTATTGCAAAATTACTCATATGCAAAAATTACTAAATAATAATGAAAAATACCAATAATTAATTAAAAACCCAGAAAATTCTGAAAAACCTAAACATAATTAAAACACTAAAAATAAATAAAAAAATTAAAAATTAACAATATTTTAGTAATTAATAAAGAGTAACAAATCATTTATAACTTAAGCAACTATTAGATCTATAGATTTGTAGGTTTAAGCAACTATTTTCCTTTGAGTTAGTTGTAGCTGAGATAGGCACCATGCCCACACATTATCGGGGATAATTAGATTCAAAGTTTAATTGGGTATCAAACTTTTGGAGTTCAATGATGAATTTAACGGATAGGGCCCAAGCTAAATAATCCCTAATAAGCTAAACTTGGAAGTTATATGGATATATGATTTAAATAATAAATTTTATATTAATATATATAGAAATGTTATATATATTTTTTATACTATACTAAAATTAAATAAAAAATTTAATTTATAAAAATCATAGTTTTATAATTAACACGGGTCTCTTTATCAACAAAAAATGTGCAAGCCCAAGTTCAAGCCTAGCCCGACCATCAAGCCTAGATCTTGAGCCCAAGCCTAGCTCTTATATAAAGCCTGAAGCTTGAGCCCGAGCCCGAAACCCGATCTGTACACAAAATGTCTTATTTTAGTATACTTTTATAAACTAATATCATATTAATTTACTAATAATTTAATAAATTAATAAACTAATTTATATTTCCTAATAGTAAATTGATATTTATTAATAATTTAAGAAGCATATATATATATATATACATATATTATTTATTATATATAACTTAAGTACTTTTTTATGTATATAATAGTATTGGGCCGAGCTTATTTGAGAAAGCTTGAGCTCGAGCCCATGGGCTTGAAATTTTGTCCAAGCCTAAAGAATAACAGGTCAGGCGGGGCCGAGCCGTCGGGCTACCCGATCCATGAATAGGTCTAATTGTATATATAAACAATTGTATACATAAAAAATCATATGAAAAAAAAATTTAAACATCTTTTTCAATTTTTTTTTTAAATGGACCTCTTATAACTTGGCCCAGTCCGTAGCCTAGCTGCCCAGTCCATGGACTAGCCTGGCTCATGGCATGGCACGAGCCCTTGCGGGCTTGGGTCATGGGCCATGCCGAATTGACTCCCCAAATTATCCCAAGGGAAGGAGGCATGACCTAGGATGCCCTATGGGCTAGCACGGTACGACCCACACTTTGTGCAGGTTACATGCGAGTCATGCCGTATCAACCCAGCACGACCCGATTTACACCTTTACTTGAATCCGCCCAATACTAGGGATGGGGCAGGGAAATTCAAGGGTTCTCCGTCCCTGATGAGGAGTGGGGTGCCTTGTAAAGTGTTTTGACTATGGGGTAAGGACAAGGATGGGGTGCCCTGTTGTGAACCCATTTCTTATATAATTGTTAATTATTAGTGAAATTAATAAAAATGTTAGTTTTTGTAATTATTTAAAGTTAATCAAAATTCCATTTAAAAATAATAAAAATAATAACAATTATTAAAATTAATACAAATTATTAATAAAATTAAATTTATTAAAAAATATTTATTTATATTAAATTAACAATAATTATTTTCTGTAAATCAACATTAAATGAAAAATACAATTATTAAATTTTAAATTTTAACAATAACTTTGAATACTTTTAGTTAATCAACAATTAACAACAAATTTTAATTATTAATTTAATATTAATTATTAGTAAGTAATTTCAGATTTTCCGTGCATCGCACGGGTCCCCGCTGGTTTATATTAAAAAACGAGCCAAATTCTTTCGTTTTATCATTACAAGAATTATGTCGTAAGCAAGCAAGACTGAAAAATAGAGAGAGGGGGAGAGAGATCTGAGATCTGAAAATCAGGTCTCTTAAACATGGCGATCTCCTCCTCTCAACCTTCCCGTTTCTTATCTCTGTTTACCATTTTGGTTCTCTGCTTTTCTCTCTGTGTTGCTGAAATTCGTTTCTCAGAGATCCGTTCCGACGATCGATCCATTATCCCTTTCGATGAGTTCGGGTTCACACACACAGGTCGTCTCGAACTCAATGTCTCTCACATCTCTCTCTCAAATCCCAACCCCGAACTCGACCTCTCTCAGGTCGGCTTCTTTCTCAGCACCAGAGACTCCTGGATCCATGTCCTCCAACAGATCCAGGACCTTGACATCACATGTGCCCTCCAATCTGACCTCGTTAAGGTTGTCTACACCTTCGACCGTCTCAAAGGCGCCAAAAGCTTCGATTCTATGTTTCCGGAGAACGAAGCCAATCAGTTCACTCTCGTCTTCGCCAACTGTCTTCAGCAGCTTCAGATCTCTATGGATGTTCGATCTGCCATGTATAATCTCGACGGCAAGAGCGGTCGCCGCGACTACTTGTCCGCTGGCGTGACTATTCTTCCCAGGGTTTACTTCTTATTTTTCTTGGTTTATTTCTGTCTCGCGGGTCTCTGGATCTACGTCCTATATAAGAAGCGTTTGACCGTTTTTCGCATTCATTTCTTTATGCTCGCTGTGGTTATTCTGAAAGCTTTGAATCTGCTCTGTGAGGCGGAGGACAAATCTTACATCAAGCGTACCGGTAGCGCTCATGGTTGGGATGTTCTCTTCTATATTTTCAGCTTCTTGAAAGGGATTACACTCTTCACCCTGATTGTCCTCATTGGGACCGGATGGTCGTTCTTGAAGCCCTACCTGCAAGACAAGGAAAAGAAAGTCTTGATGATTGTTATCCCTCTCCAGGTTGTCGCAAACATTGCGCAGGTCGTAATTGACGAGACTGGACCCTATGCACAAGATTGGATCACCTGGAAGCAGGTCTTCCTGCTTGTCGATGTTGTTTGCTGTTGTGCTGTGCTGTTCCCTATTGTGTGGTCAATCAAGAATCTGCGTGAGGCAGCGCGAACTGATGGCAAGGCTGCAGTGAACTTGATGAAATTGACGCTTTTCCGTCAATACTACATTGTTGTTATCTGCTACATTTATTTCACGCGTGTTGTTGTTTATGCATTGGTGACTATAACATCGTATCGCTACCTCTGGACCAGTGTGGTGGCTGGTGAACTGGCCACGCTCGCATTCTATGTTTTTACAGGGTATAAATTCAGGCCAGAGGCGCACAATCCATACTTCGTTATTGACGATGAAGAGGAAGAAGCTGCTGCTGAAGCTCTGAAGCTTGAAGACGAGTTTGAATTGTGATAGCTTCTCCCGGGGAATTTTTTAGACTGCTGGAGGGTTTACTCCTCCTCAGGTCTAATTACACGGGGGCCGTGGTGATAACGGGCATTGCTTTATGTAAGAAGATGATAAAAGTCATCAAATTGGGAAGCTGAGGAAGGAATTTGGCTATTATAATAGGTTTTTCGGACAACTTTGTAGGAGACATGAAGTTCTTGTTCAGCCTATTATTGGTGTTATTCTTCCTTTTTTTTGTGTATGCTTGTACTCAAATAGTTTTTAGTTTTATAGGATTTGATATTTGCCTTTTGATTACATAGTGAGTGAAACACATCTATATGAGATCCTTTGAATAACATTCGATCTAATCGTCTTTTTATTTGTTCATCATTCTGTAATTGACGTTGTGAATGCTATGTTTGAACTTTTGCTTTTGAGCATCTATACTTCTAACTGCTAACATGCACCTTCTCATGAAAAAAAAGTGAATAAGTGATCTGAATGATAAGAAAAATTCATATATTGTGGTAATGTGAAACTTTTTATAATTAACAAATCAGGCCCTTATAAGGTAATTTCTACACAGCTGGCTTGAATTTAAGTATTGATTGTAATGTGATTCTGATCAAATAAAACAAATATAATGTTATTTTTGTAATCCAGTAATACAATTTTTGTTCAAACACAAATTTTGTTTGGTTGAGTCACTCAGTCATCCAAGATTGGCACTTTGGAATAGTTTTTTTCCTACATATGAGTTCTTGATGGTTGACCTATTTTGACTGCAAGTTCCATTCATTGCATTCAAACTTTTACATTGTCATTGTAGGTTTTCTTTTAAATAGTTGGGCATAGTGTCTTGTAGCCTGGAAGACTGTGTTTGGTGCACAGATGATATAGCAGTGTCTACATTATTAATTGTTATGCCATTTCACAGTTCCGGTGTCCTTATCAAAGTGCTTTTGAATTTAATTCAAATTTGAAATAGTAGGGCATACTTTTGAAGATGAGATGTTGAGATATGACACTTGATGCAGGGAATGTGGAGCACTATTAGTAAGAAAATTGTAATCTTCCATAGAAGAGAGTTATAGAGTAAAGAAGAAAAGAGAAACTATTTCATGGGGTAGGCATTTTAGTGAATATATCAGTGAGTGATATTCAGAATCAACAAAGGGTAGACATATTTCCCCTTTCTCAACTCTTTCCCATATAAAGTGCTTGTTGACTTCAATGTGTTTTATCCTATCATGCTGATTTAGGTTATGAGCAATGTTTATAGCTGCCTTGTTGTCACAATACAAGGGTATAGGATTTGACATAGGAAAACCCAACTCAGTTGATAGGTTTTTCAATCATAACACCTCAGCCACCCAATGCGCCATAGCCCTACTTGGCTTTTGCACTAGAGTTGGCCACAACAAATTGCTTCTTTTACTTTGTCAAGTCACCGAATTGCCTCCAACAAAGGTGTGGTAACTAGTGGTAGACATATCATCAAGGGAGCCATTCCTAGTTGGCATTTGTATAGGTCTCCACATGGTGATGGTCATGCTTAGAGAAGATTGGACCTCTTTTTGGATGCTTCTATAAATATCTAAACAATGAGTAGTAGTAGGACTATGCATGTACTAACTGAGCACTCTTACAAGTTACAACCAAGGTTCAAAGTATCGATATGATACACCCTGTATCGGGCGTATCCTATCGTATCTTTTGGTCTCAATACACCTATTTACAGGTGTTTTGGGACCCCCATTTATTTCAATAAAAAGCCCCTTAAAAAATCTCCAAAAATCAAAATTTGAAAAAAACTAAAAAAAACAATTAAGTGAAACTCTTTTAGTACCGATACGCCCCTGCTGATACACAGGGGCATATCGATACTTTGAACCTTGTTTACAACATAGGCAATATCAGGTCTAGTCATAGTTAAGTATAGGAGTCTACCAATCAAACTTTTGAAACTGTTTGATATTAGAGATCTTCTCCCCACTATCCTTTTTTTTTTTATAGGAAACATTAACTTTCATTAAGATAATAAAACAAGAAATTACAACTCCAACATTCCAAAGCTGAAGTGCTGAACCCAAATTCATAACCACTGTTACAAAGCAGCCCAGAAAAGTTCACTCCTGTTTGATCCTTGTTTGGCTGGCTAGAGCATCATTCAAGCCATTTGCTGTTCTTCTAACCCATTGGAAGTTTGCTTCAATTTCCCTTGTAAGGCACCGGACTTCTCTCATCCAATCTATTACTAATCTTGAATCCCCTACCACCTCAATCTGGTGTAGTCCCATCTGTTTAGCCAATCTCAGACCTTGCAGCAGTGCTAACACCTCGAAAAAAGAGCCAAGACATTGCCTTCCCCATCTCTAAAGACTCCTACGCCTGAGGGCCCTGGGTTACCAAGGGAGCCTTTTTTTGTTGCATAGAGGCTGCCCAACTCTCTTGAATTGCTGGGATAGATCTTGAAGAGTTTGCTACTGAATCCTGCCTCTGATTATATCATCCACTGTGAATTCCTTAAACAACTCATTTGATTTTACCCAATGCACTATCTTGATAGTGATGCAATCAATCAAGTCCTCCCTTGATTTCCTTTTTCCTTGAAAGATTCTATTGTTTTTTCCTCCCAACTGTCCATAAGATTGCAGCTCTTGTGGCTCCCATAACATCCTTCCCCTTGTTTTGGGTTGTCTAAATAAACTTGCTTCAAAAGGGCCTGCTACATTGGGGGCGATCTCCACCTGCAACCAAAGAGAGAAGAAAACCACTCCCAAATAAAAGAGACAAAGGTGCAGGAAATTAACACGTGCTCAGAAGTCTCACCACGAGCATAACAAAGGGAGTAGATATGAGGGGAAAGACACTGATTTGGCCTTCTTTTTTCTAGTACATCAGGTATTGATCTTTGACAAAGCCACTTCTAAACAAAAAGCCCTCACTTTTGAGGTACTGGACTGCATTGCACTTCTTTAACTGGGAAAGACACAACTGCAGATGTAGAGTGAAGGAGGGCACTAAAACAAGAGGAACACGAATACAATGCAAAAGAAGAGGTTGACCAAATTCTATTATCCTCACAAGAAGCATCTGGAAAATAACAGTACTCAAAAGGGAAAGAAGTTCATCCACTGCCCCCATTTCAGCATCCTTAAGTTCTCTCCTCAAACCTAAGCCCCGAGTATCTCCATTATGATTAACAGACGTGATCACTTTCTCCTTGTTCAAAGAAAGGGAGTACAAGGAAGGGAATCTGTCCATTAGAGGGCTATCCCCCAACCAAACATCTTCCCAGAGCAGAACTTTATCGTCGGAACAAGCATCAAACCTAAGAAATGGCCTTCCATGGTGATGAGTGGGAAGCCTTAGGGTCTAGTCCTTCCTTTCAGCCATTAGATGCCCTATGATGAATACTTTCCCAACAATCTATGCCACAATCTATCCTGCTCATGGGGCCATCTCCACAACCACTTTCCCAACAATGCTACATTCCTCTTCTTGATATTGCGAATGCCTAAACCCCCTTGTTCCTTGCTTTTGGTCACTACCTCCCACTTTACCAAATGATCCTTCTTAGTGTCACCTGGCTCTCATAAGAAATCCCTCATAATTTTCTCTAACTTCTTGGCCACACCCATTGGAATTCTAAAAGTTGAGAGGAAGTACACCGGTAAATTTGTTAAAGTGGACTATCAAGGTGAAGATTGATGTGGACCCTACATTGCTTGTATTTTGACTTTTGAGTAGATTTGAGACATGCTTCCTTTGGGAGATGAAGATGCCTTTATGGGACTTAAGACCTAACAACTTCAATCCCAAGAAAATACTTTAATGGGCTTGGATCTTTTACTTGAAATTGAGATGCCAACAAAAAATCCTTTAGCTTCTTAATTTCACAAGTCCAATTTTCAGTCATAATGAGGTCATCCACATATGCAATAACCTCCACTATCTTGTTTTGTTTACGCTTGACAAACAAGTTATGGTCAGTTTGACATTCTTAGAAACCAACTGGCTGTACCCTGCATATCCATACAATGACTTCAATAACAAAAACACCTTCTCTTCACTACGTTCAACTTGAAATGCTGGTGGCCTAACCATATTCATCTCATCTTCAAGATCTCCATTTAGGAAAGCTTTTTTTTTTGGGTATCCAATTGATGAAGTAGCTTAGCTAGTCAAAGTGTGCAATAAAGTTCATCTTATCAATTTTTTTTGGCATTTCATCTTAGCATTTGAAGCAAAGGTTTTATTGTAATCCATGCCATATAATTGAGAGAAGCCTTTTGCAAAAAGTTTGGCTTTATTTCTCTATAGACTTAATTGTTTGGTGCTTGGTTGAAAATACTTATATTCAACTAGTTTCTTTCCCTTAGGGGGACCAACCAGTTCCCATGTGTTATTCTTTTATAGGGCTCTAAGTTCTACTAAAATAACACTGTTCTACTTAGGTAGTGGTTTGGCCTTTGCAACATTTTGGGAGAGGGAAAAACTCAAAAACTACAAATAGCAACAAAATAAGCATGGTAAAATAGTGACAAAATATCACAATAGGTGAAATCTAACAATAGGATGTTTTCTACAACCAAGGTTTAAAATGTCAATGTCGATGGAAATGTCGCTTACCAAAATATAGGACATATGTCAGAAATGTCG
>NW_010729122.1:568726-584268 GCF_000365185.1 Nelumbo nucifera | reverse complement strand
CATTTTTTATATTAAATTTAGAATATGATTTATTATAAAATTTAATAAACATTTTCTGATTTTAATAAATATTTAAAAAATACTAACTAGTTAATATTTTATTACTTGAAAAATATTTTATGTTTTATATTATAAAGTAATAAATTTATTCTTTTGTTTTTATTTTTTGTTAATTATTTTTTATAAATATTTTATTTGAAATATTAAATAGAAATTAATGGAATAATTTATATTAGTATAATATACTAATATATTATATTATTAATGTACATTAGTCGACATCCTATCGGCATAATAGGAAAAACTGTCTATTTTTTTTTTGTTATTTGGACCGATTTGGTTGATATTTCCGAAATATAAGGAAATGTCGACCGAAATAATGTAATTTTTATATTATCATCCATTTTCATGTCGGTGAGCCTCAACATCGACATATGTCGGGCGACATTAGCGAAATTTCGCGACATTTGAAACCATGTCTACAACTATAAACACCCTTACGGAGAGCAATAGACAAATCAAGGTCATTGGACTTATGTGGTCGGGATGAAGAAGAGGTTTCAATTGGAATTGCCTCATGACTCTGTGATGGTATCACATGTACAACTTCTAGCGCTTCCATACCTTTAAGAGAGGGCTGAACCTTTTGATGATGAGAGTACACTTGAAGTTGAGGAGGAGGCATATAATAGAAGATGGAGAAGCAGGACTGGGCAGTGGAAGATGAACTTGCCTCTCATCACAAGTAGTATGTTTCTCCCCCTGATAAGAGGCATGGAAGAAAGGTTAGGACTCAAAAAAGGAGACATTCATAGAGAAAATATTTTCAGAGCATAGGGACATAACACTTATAGCCCTTTTGTGTGAATGGGGATACCTAAGAAAAACACAAGGAATGGAATGAGGGTCCATGTTTCAATGTGAAGGAGAGAGGTTATGCACGAAACAATCACATCCAAATACATGAAGAGGAATGGAAAATAAAGGAGATGTAGGGAAACAGGGAACTAGAGTTGATGTGGAACCTTGCACCATAGGAGGTGAGTGGCATACAGTTATGATATGGCAAAGTAGGAATAGCATCAGTGCAAACTTTGTGGGAACATGTATATGGATCATCAAAATGCAAACCTCTTCCAGAAGATGTATGTTCTTCCTCTCTGGAACACCATTTTGTTGTGGTGTTTGAAGGCAAGAACTTTGATGAATGGTGCAAGCAAAGAATTGGTTGAAATCACTCCTAAAAAACTCCATTGCATTATCAAAATGAAATATCTGAATTAACACATGACACATAGTAAATACCATACAATGAATTTCCTTAGTAATTTTCATAACTTTTTCTCTAGATGAAGCATATAGATCCATGTGTACCATGAAAAATAATCAATGAAGCTAATAAAATATTGATGGCCATTCTCACAATAGTAGTAGGGCTCCATGCACTAGAGTGAATAATGTGAAAAGGAGATTTTGGTCTTTTATTACTAAATGGAAAAGATGTTCTACAATGTTTACTCGATTGACAAGTAACACTATAAAGGAGATATTAGGACAGACTTAAAGAACTCTGGAAATAAAATTGTTAATGACACAATATCTTTTCTTGATTTCACAAATTGATTGTTTGACCACTTGACTCATAAAACTAATAGATTTAGTTTACATAAATGCAGCTCCACTCTCCATCATGTAAAGACCATCCACCATCCATCCTCTACCAATCATTCTCTAGGAGCATCCTCCCCCTTCTTGTTTTGAGTGCATTTTCTCATCACAAGTGCAATTTTCTCCCCCTTGGGAGGATTCATGGTTGTTGCTTTGTCTTTTCTTCAAACTGAGGCAAGGCATACACCTCTTGTAGGGATTGCAACTCCTTACAACTAAGATTCTGGACCCTAATAGACTTGCTCATAAGTGGGGTTTAAACCAACTAAGAAGGCAAACACATGCTACTGTACCGGTAACATCTTATATGCCGATGCATTCTCATCACACTTTCCAATCAATAACCTGATAGTGATCAAGCTCTTCCACAAGGCGGTGAGGGTGGGATAATATCTAGACTAACTTTTTTCTCTTTGTGTACATGATGCTGATTCTACCTGCAGTTGGTAAATTCTAGCATAATGCCTTTGTTCAGTGTATGTAGACTTTGCTTGATCCTAAATCTCCTTACCTGTTTCTGCCCATATAAATTTCCTCATTATCTCACGGTGCTGATTCTACCTGCAGTTGATATGCCTTTGTTCAGTGTATGTAGACTTTGCTTGATCACAAATTTCCTTAGCTGCTTCTGCCTATATAAACTTCCTCATTATCTGAGGGTCTATAGTGGACACCAACCATGACAATGATCATATTATTTTCCTGCTCTCACTTGTCACGTTCAGCACTGTCTTCACTTGGTTCCTTAATATTTCCTATCAATCATTCTAGC
This sequence comes from Nelumbo nucifera, assembly GCF_000365185.1. The sequence goes on along the minus strand of NW_010729122.1, from coordinate 581,828 downwards.
TTCCCTTTACCCCTACACAAACATCCTAACATCCTTGGACCATTCAACCTGTACCCCTACAAACATTCTAACATCCTTGGACCATTCAAGATAAATTCAGTCCACTGAGGGGAACAATAGAGATAGGGAAGTGAGGATTTTTCAAGGCTGCTACCAGCCATGGAATTCAGTCCAGTAATACTAGAGGAAACTGAGGTTTCAGAAGTCATAGTGGGGAGTGTCGTGCTGGCATGGTCCAATTATTATAGAGGAAAGTGAGGTTTCAGAAGTAGGCCTCAAAGTCTGCTTTTACTTCTGAGACAACAGTTAAACATGATATATCACTTACAGATTATGGTTCAGCTGCTTGGATGCCCTATGATCTGAAAACCACAGTAAATCTTCACAGCAGCACCCTTCTACTTTCATGTAGACACAACAAAGGCTTGGCCCTATGACCAAGAATAAAAAGAAAATAATGTGCTTCTTCTGTGGTGATCATATCTGAGAGAATAATTGAATCCCGGGCTAGGTTCCAGTCATGTGGAAAAGAAAAAAAAGATAAGAAGAGAGAAACTCAGTTGTATGGCAGATCAAGCTCTGATACCATGTAATCTGCCATAGAGGAGAGTTAGAGAGCAGAGAAGAAAATAGAAAGACAGATTGGAGAACCAAAAATGTGAGTGATGGTGTCCCACTCTTATTGTTTAAATAGGGTCTAACTTAAAAGAGTACAATACTAAAATACCCTACTGGCAGAATTACATTAACTAACAAAAAGTGAATCTTGTACTTTTCAATGCAGCAGATAATATACCAGTGATTGGTGAACTGGAACTTGGTACTCTTTCTTAGGAATTTGAGCTGATCACTAGCAGCTTCTTCTCATTTTATATGGTCTTTATATCATTAACTTCAATTCAATTTCATAGGTCTGGTTTCCTTATCAGTGTCCTTTTTGATTCAAATTTGAAATATCAGGGCATACTTTGAAAATAAATCTTATGCTGTCAATTTGTCATTTAATTTCTGTAACTGTTTCCTGTTGGTAATGTTGTAAACTTGGATATGTATTCCCCAACTGGTTTAAGTGGTTGAAACTTTTAAATAGCATGGTGGGAGTTGGTGAAAGCCTCTAGATTTTTTCAGCAACTTATTTCCTTTTATTAAATGTTTTTATTGCTTGAGCCACTGAACTCTTTCTTGATGTCAAGTTTGATCATGGTGCTTGACCTAGTATACAATGTTGAATTTCATATTAGCAGGGTTAAGTACTTGTTTCTTATGTTTTATTGGTGTTGATACATGCTTCATATGTTGCACGGACACAGACTGGGAAATCAGGATCTGATGTGTGTCCGGAAGTCCGGTTCGGTAAGCTGGAAAAGGACCTATAGACTATAGCCCTGAAAATTGTCTAAAATTTAAACTTTGTAACAAGGAGATTCCTCAAGAATCCATGGGGTGTCAGAATCTGAGATGTGCCCTAACATGGACACTTACATTCATTTGGGACAGCCCATGCAGCGCTGGTGAGAAAAGACTACTGAGCAAGTCTGGATTGCTTGAACTTTTGGGTGTGGACTGTGGACACCACACTATTGCTTCCATATTTACGACTGAAATTTTACTTTGATCTTCTCTTGGGAAATTTTAGATTTTGAAGTTTGAATAATGGTTATCCAACACACTTGAACAATACGATAGTATTCTGTGTATAGAATTGTTAAATGGTGCATGTTTAAGGTTGATCAACTGTTATCACATTCCTTTTTTCAAATGTCATATGAATCACATTCACAGAATGGTCCATCAGCAGCAGACCCTTGTGGATTTTCATATCATCCTTAATTTTGTGGTGGTTATTTAGTTATGTTCTTTTCATTGATAGATCAATGTTCAAGTTCCTTTGTCTTGTTTACTGATTCATGTGGGGAAGTACAAGTTTATCCACCCAAGAGATGGATATAGATTGTCTAAATATGTAGCCCAAGTTTGAATTATGATTCTCTTCCCCAATACTAGCAATACTCTATGTGGTAATCATTTCCACAAAGATACCCCTATTGGATGCTCTACATTGATCAGGGGCAGGTGCTACCTGTATGTGGTTCATTTTGGATGGAGGGGTTGGAGGTAGCAAGGGCTCCATTGGATTGTATCGTGCCAAGATAAACCCCTTCAAATAAAAAAAAAAAGAAAAAGTGAAGTGTTTGAATTTTAGAGTTTAGACTATTTTGGTATTGGACATTCCTAATTGGTATCAACATCAGATAATGCATGGGTACTTCGTGCTCTTTCTGAATTAAACCTCTCATCCTTCAAGCTCAATTGTTCAAAGTAGCTGACATGCGAACTAGTTTGTTATTTATTCTCCATTTGTTTGCAGTGAAAATGCGTTAAACTGGTACAAATGTACAGGAGTGCAAATTTTTGGTCAATTTTTGCTTCAGGTTTTACTTTGCTTCAGGCTTTACTTTGTTTGCATTGCAAACGAACAAAACAAAGTAAAACCTAAAACAAAAGGAAACCAGAATCTATTCTCATTTCATTTGCACTATCATACATCTGCACTAATAAAAATGAATTTGCATTGCAAAGAAACCAAGCCTTACCATTTAAATATGCTAATACCTAGATATTTTGGTTTACCAATTTGACTAGTTGGCAACAGGGAATTTAGGTGGTTGACTAGGTGATGATTGAAGGAATTGGAGCTGGGTAATGAAGGGCTGAAATGCTTTGACATCTGTTCTGATTTGGGGTTGTGGAATAAATTGGCGTATTGTGATGGTGCATAGGGCTAGAGTTCAGTTTTTAATAACAAAACACTGTACTCATGGTGAAGTAGAGGAGAATAAGGGAAAGGTTAAAGGAAAGATAATTTCTCTCATTATTCAAGCTACATTGAGCAAGAACACCTGTTTCATTCTTCAAGCTCAAGGTTGCGGATTAGTCTGTCAAGAACCATTTCACAACTTGCTAATGTCATTTTAGGTTGTATTTGTTTGAAACAGAGAAATTAGGTGGTTGAATGAAATGTGATTAGACAATTGAATGAATCAATGTTGAGTTTATAAGGATTGAAATGAATCATATATGTGAGCTAATAAAGAAGCTTTTCTGGAATGAATTAAGTTAGATCATGGATATAATATTAGGCTACACAATAATATTGCACTATATGGAATTAGAGCACATGTTTTCTTGATTAATAACAGGTACAGTAAGTTTTAGGTAAAAGTAGAAAAAATAGAAAAAAGAGTTAAGGAGAGGACACAAAGTGTATTATTCAGAAGTGAAGAAGAAAGGAAGAGGGAAGAGAGAAGAGAGAGGAGAGAAAAGAGATTGAGAGCCAAAAATCTGGTTGGTGGCGCCAACTTTTTGTATTTATACTAGGGTAACATAAAACAAAATAAAAAAGGGAGAAAGTACAATAGTACCCTACGGTACTAAACTTAAAATATTAATATACTTTTAACACTCCCCCTCAAGTTGGGACATAGATGTCAATCATGCCCAGTTTGTCACATTAATCATGATGCCACAAGTGATGTAACCCTTTTGTGAAGATGTCTACAAGTTGGTCTTCAGAGGACATAGGGGGTACACATTTTCCCTTTGACAACATTTTCTCTGATAAAATGTTTGTCGACTTTAATGTGGTTAGTTCTATCATGCAGCATTGGATTAGTAGCAATGTTTATGGTTGCTTTGTTGTCATAATATAGAGTTATAGCTCCCATCAATTGTAAATCCCAACTCAACAAATTTTTTAGCCACATAATTTCAGCCACTCCAYGAGACATTGCCCTATATTCAGCTTCAACATTAGACCTAGCCACCATATTTTGCTTTTTGCTTCTCCATGTAATTAGGTTCCTACAAAGGTACAATAGCCGCTGGTAGACTTCCTATCACTCAGGGATCCTGCCCAATCTACATTGGTATACACTTCAACTTTCAAATGCCCGTGCTTTTGGAACAATAAACCTGCACCTAGAAACTTCTTAAGATATCTGAGAACTCTTTCAATTGCTTCAAGGTGGGTGGTCTTAGGGGCATGCATGAATTGGCTAAGAAGTAAGAACACCCACTGCATAAGCAATGTCTGGTCAGGTCATAGAAAGATATAACAATCTTCCTACAAGCCTCTGAAATTGTTTCACATCCTTGATGAATTAACCTTGACAATCACCTAATTTGTGATTAGGATCAATACGAGAATCAACAAGCTTCACTCCCAACTTTCCTGTATCCTGGAGCAGATCTAGGACATACTTTCTCTGAGAAATGAAGAACCTTTTTGTTAACAAGCAACTTCAATCCCAAGAAAGTACCTTAAAGGACCTAGATCTTTCACTTCAAACTGGGTAGCAAGAAATCTTTTTAACTTTTGATTTTCATCTTTCCAATCACCAGTGATAACTATACCATCAACGTATACTATCATGGCTGCAATTTTTCCTTTCCCTCTTTTCACAAATAATGTGTGGTCAGATTGACATTGCTTGTATTCTCTTTGCTAAACAACTACATGTACACTTTTTGTTCATTACCTTGAGCCTGAAAACCAGGGGGTTGTACCATGTACACTTCTTCAAGGTTACCATTTAGAAAAACATTCTTGATATCTAGTTGATGAAGGTCCTAATCAAGATTAGCAGCTAAAGAGAAAATGACTCTAATGGAGTTCATCTTAGCAACAGGTGCAAAAGTTTCTGCATAATCCATTCTATATGCTTGTGTAAACCCTTTTGCCACTAAATGAGCTTTATACCATTTCATTGTGCCATTAGCCTTATGTTTTGCTATGAAAACCCATTTACATCCAATTGGTTTTTTCCCCTCAAGAAGATCTTCCAATTCCCATGTGCCATTTTTATGTAAGGCATTAATTTCTTCATTCATAGCATCTGCCCATTCAGGCACCAACAAAGCTTCTACCACATTCTTAGGAATGAGAACACTGTCAATGGAAGAAAGAAAGGCCCGAAAGGAAGGCGAAATGTTCTCATAAGAAACAAAATGTGAAATGAGATGTTTAGTGGTGCAAGACCAAACACCCTTCCGATGAGCAATAGGAAGATCAATGTCATCAACAATAGAGGTATCAATAACAATAGAGTACATCAATAGGAAGCAAGATACCTGGTTGGGTTGGATCCACCCCCAGAGAGTTTGATGGCATTGGTGGTACAACTTCTAGGTGCTCTACAACTCTTGAACATGGCTGGCCTTTGTGGCGATGAAAGAAAACATGAAAGGGAGGAGGATCAGGAAGAGGAGGGAGCTGAACTATTTTTTCCTCATTCCTACACTTCCCCTGAGGAGAAACATGGAAGAAAGGCTCACTCTCAAAGAAAGACATCCATAGGTAAGGTAAAGGGGTTGGAGAAATGGAGATGGGAGAGTTCGTGGAGATAAGTCCTTGGAGAAAAACTTTGAAGATTGAAGCTAAGGAGCTCCTATTCGAGGAATAGAGATTAAAAGGTCAACTATGCTTGAAAATCAAGGAAGCAAAGAAAGGGATGGTGTTGTTAGAAGGATTGGGGGTGATTGAAGGGTTTAAGGAGTTTGTGGGAGGTGCAAGTAACAAGGGCAGCAAACAAAATAACTGCAAAGAGTTTCTCTCAGAAACTGGAAGAAGATTTGTAGCAGAATGTAAGAGAAATTCTAAAGGCTTTTTCATATCTTTGACAGAATTTTTTGGCAAGGGTAGAAAGCAGATGGTTTGTTTCCCAAAGAGATGGAAAAGTCAGGGCTGGAAGGAAGTTCATGGGGTATTATGTGAACTACTGCAATGGTTGGGTGCTAAAAGAGAAGGGAACTTAACAGAAAAAAGGAAGATAAATGGTTCTACTAGCCAGGAGAGCAATAAGAAGCAAGAGGCTCTTATAGTGACAGCTGGAGCAGGTGAACACAGAATGGGAGCAAATCTAGAGAGAGAAGAATGGGAAAGTAAACTGATAGGTAAAGCATCAGCTTGGATTGTAGATTGGAGAAAAGTTGCAGATTTGTTAACAACAAGCTTGAAGTTGAAGATGACGTTTATCTTAACCCCCTTTGAGAAAGATAAGGCTCTGCTGGACTTGCTTGGGAATAGAGTAGAAGTTGAGGCTTTAAATATCCAAACTGAACTTGGGAATTTCACAATATCAAGATGGTGTCCAGGGTCAAACTCCAAAGATTTCTTTGTTGAAGATGGGGTGCTGGTGCAACTCTTAGGCCTTCCTTTTCACTTGTGGAAGCAAGAAACTGCTGAAGCCATTGCTTTGATGTGTGGAGGATCATTAGGAGGTGTTTTTTGGGGAGACCTCTACTCAGCTTCCATTTTACTAAATGGAGTAAAACTTGAGGAAAAACCACAAAAGATAGAGGTGTGAGTTGAAGAACAATTTTACTCAGTTTGGCTGGCTTCATTCATTGAAGTTGTGCTTTGGAAAGAGGCTCATAGGGAGGGAGATGAGAAGGTTGAAGAAGAAGAATTGCATGGCAATAAAGGATTGGATGGTGAGAAGGGGGCAGAGAGTCACAAACATGCTCAACAAGGCAGTAGCTGGGTACCCGATAGATCCTATGCACTAGCAGTAATAAATGGCTTTAAAGCTTCTTCAATAAACACACTTTGACTAAGAAAAGGTGAGAAGAGGGCAGAGAGTAAGGGAGCTGAAACGTTGGGACCTTTTAAAATAAATAGGGCCCAATTTCTACCCAATCTGGGCCTTCTCAAAATAGTGGGCCCTAGGTTCTAAAAATCAGGCCAAATAATAGAAGGGACAGAAATAATAGTGGTCCGACTTTTGTGGGCCTATCTAAGGCGGGATAGGGGGAACAACATGTTAAAACAAGATATTGGCCGAACATTACCAGCCCATCAAGGGACCCAAACATCTTTAAAAGGTCACGTGACCAGGGGGTGACGTCGATAGATGGTAAGCACCATCTATCTTCTTCTTCGTTGAGCACAACAACATGAAAGCCACAAAAAGTGAATCTCACCCATTTTGGAAGCACTTTACATTGGGTTGCGTCATAAAGATCAAATAGAATGTCGTCGGAAAAACGTAATCCAAGGAGTGTCAGGTGAAGTGATTTAGAGAAGCGGAAACCCTATGATTGCTCTGAGGAGGAAGATTTCAGTGATTCTGTTTCAGATGACACAATAAGCCTAGGGAGCATTGATCTGAGCAGTTCGAGGAACATTTTTTATGAAGATAGCTTGGGTACGGAGGTACTTTTTCAAGAGAACAAGGAAGAAGATGATTTGCAAAGAGTTGAGGAAGACATTATGAATTTTTTGGATYGCTCGACAAAGGTTGCGGTTCAAGTGCTGCCTATACCCGCAAGGGAAGTTAGTCCAATAGCTCAGGAAAAACAGGATATGAGGTCGGTAGGGAAAAGTTCTAACACTCTGACCTGTAATGTAATACCAGAAGAAGGCAACATGAGAAGAATAGTTCAACTGTTAAAGCCGACAAGGTATTGATTTCAACTATAAACTCTTGAAGGCAAGCTCAATCATAGGGAACAGGTTTAGGCCTATTTCCTTATGTGCATCCCCCTCTCCTGAATGATGTCCCATCGGTTCCCAACAACACATGTATGAATGTCCTTTCGGTTTTGGTTACTAATGTGCCTTCTATGCTTGAAACAGATACTCCAGCATCCCGGGCGGAAGTTCCAGTTGGGGGGAAAAAAGAGTGAATGGCAACTCTGAGAGTGAACTGAGAGGGAGAAGTGGCACCTAGAGAGAGACAGGAGGAGGAATTGGAGAGAATATGGGAGAGGATCTGCACATCGTTGGAGGAGTACAAAGAGGAGGAAGAATTAGATCAAAGGGGGAGAGTAGTAATCTCTCAAGAGAAGGACCACTACAAAAGTTCCGAGTTAGGGGGAGTGGTGGCTGAAGCAATGCATCATCTATGAAGACCGAGGGTAATAATAAAAGGAAAAAGAAAAAGAGATCAGAAGTGGAGAGATTGATTTCGGATATTAAGGGTGACATTGAATTTAGTGGGAGAGGGGAAAGAAGAAAGACTCTACTGTAAGGTGGAGTCTTTTGAGAATGTTTTTTGAAAGAAGTGTTCAATGAAAATCATCAGCTGGAATGTGAGAAGACTGGGAAGTGAAAGAAAAGAAGGGCAATTAAAGACTTACTAAGAAGAGAGAAACCAGACATAGTGTTGATATAGGAAGCCGAGTTGGCAGAATTGGATAAAAGGTGGGTTAGAAGTGTATGGAGATCAAGAGGAGTTTGCTGGACCTTGGCCCCTTATTGGGGAGCCTTTGGAGGTCTAGTAACATTATGGAGGGAGGATGTTGTAGAATTAGTGGAGGAGCTAATAAGGAGATACTCTGTGTCGCTAAAGGTCAGGAATGTATATGGGCCAAACACTTCTAGCTGATATAGGATACCAATGTATATGGGCCAAACACTTCTAGAGAGAGGAATGAGGTGTGGGAAGAATTGTATCGGATACAAGGCCTATGGAAGGGTTCTTGGTGTCTTGGGGGGATTTCAATGTAATTAGGTTTTGTAACGAATCTAACAATCCTCAAAGAACAATTACATCTAGCATGAGGAAGTTTAATGAATTCATTAACAATTGTGGTATAAAGGATTTACCTCTCTTACAAGCCAATTATACTTGGTCTAATTTCCAAGAAAACCCCCTTTGTTCAAAATTAGATAGCTTCCTATTTAATGAAGAGTGGGAGAAGAATTGGAGGAACCAGATGGCTAGAGCCTTACCCAGAGTCATTTTTGATCATTGCCCTATCCAGTTAAATCCTGAAACAATAGCCTCTGGTTCACGGCCATTTGGATTTGAGAATATGTGGTTAACTCACCTGGATTTTGTACACCTGATTGGGGAGTGGTGGAGAGAAGATTTAAGAGGGGTGAAGTGGAAGGGAGTGAGATTCTACAAAAAGTTGAAAAGGTTGAGATCCAAAATCAAGGAGTGGAATAGGGAACACTTTGGAAGGATAGAGGAGCAAAAAATTAACTTGGTGTCTAGGATCGAGGAATTAGATTCCAAAGAAGCCCAAAGGATGATGAGTGAGCAAGAAAGGGTTTTGAGAAGAAACTTAAAGAAGGATTTGGAAGAGGTTCTTCTGAGAGAGGAAATCTCTTAGAGGCAAAAGTCGACACAAATGGATTAAGGAAGGGGATGGGAATACAAAATTTTTTCATGTATTGGCTAATGGGAGGAGAAGGAAAAATTTCGTAGCTAAGTTAGAGGTGAATGGGGAGGAAGTACAAATCAAGATGAGATAGCAAGGTTGTTTGTGGATCATTTCAAGTCAATCTATAGGGAACTGGTGAACAATAGGCCAACATTGGAAGATTTGGATTGGATTAGGATATCTGAAGAACAAGTAAACTGGCTAGAAAGGGATTTTAGTGAAGAAGAGATCAAACAGGCGGTATTTTCAATGGATAGATCCAAAGTACCTGGTCCAGATGGCTTCACAATGGTTTTTTATCAGGATTGTTGGGATGTGATTAAAGAAGACCTTGTTGGGGTGTTTCAGGAATTTGCAGATAAAAAAGGGGTAAGCCCTGGAATTAATGCTACCTTCTTATCCCTAATCCCAAAGAAGATAGATGCAAAGGACCCTAAGGATTATAGGCTGATTAGTTTGGTGACAAGCATCTATAAAATCCTAGCTAAAGTGTTGTCTATGAGAATTCGAGTAGTGCTACCATCCATCATTAGTCAAGCATTTGTGCAAGGAAGGCAAATAACAGATCTGATCTTAATAGCAAATGAGTGTGTGGAGGACATGAGAAAGTCGGGGATTCAAGGTTTTGCATGTAAGCTAGACTTAGAGAAGGCTTATAATCTTGTGGATTCGAGTTTTTTACTAGAGGTCCTTGGGTGTTGTGGCTTTGGACATAGATGGTGTAACTGGGTAAAGGGCTGTATTAGCTCCTGCCATTACCCGGCTTGTAATTGATAGATTTTTGCATAGTGCCGCAGTTCAGAATAGGTTGACTTTGCCTGTTCCCAAATCTCATAAGCCGTTTCATCCCACATAAAGTTCCTTCTCACCTGAGGTTGCATAGGCACTAAAAGCCAGGACATAACCATGCTGTTTTTCTGGTTCCATTTGTCATACTCAACACTCCCAGAATTAGGTTCTTTAATTCTCCTATTTATATATCCTATTTTCCCCTTGCAGTAAAGTATAACCTGATCCCTTTCGACCATTCTAAATAATTTAAGCCATCCAGGGGTATGACAGCTATAGGAAGGATAAATCCATACCCCCACTCATTCCATTCTACATTGAGGAAACACTAGATGTGGCAGAATCTTCACCACTCATGACAACAACTTCAGGTCACACTCAAAGTAGGCACAAAAAACCTTGAAATAATGCAATCTAACACCTAGAAAGATAAATTTTGTTAAATTTTGTCTCCAGTCCACACTGTTTCCCCTTAACACGCTGAATAACTGCTGAAAAAAAATTCTTTGCACCAGGAGACTAGAGACAACCACCATTTTTTTGAAATTCAGCTCTTCAATCACCAAATAAATAAATTAATTGCTGTTACAGCACTAATAGGTCATCATTGGCCTACAATAAATCAGAGGGCTGCTATCGCAATACATACAGGTCATCTCCTGACCTGCAAATCCATCATAAGGCTGCTGTCGCAGCATATAAAGGTCATCATCGACCTACAGTACATCCCTGGGATCAACTGATCCCACAAAAAAGGAAAGAAAGAGGTGCTGATCACCTTACATCAAGCAAGTGAACCTACTATAGGTTCTGTCCTGGTACACGACCAGAAAAAAAGAAAAAAGGAGGAAGGGAGAGAAGGTACTTCAGTCCAATGCTGTATTCTGGATCTTCAGTAAAGCAAGCAGTAGCTGGCGAAGAGAGAAGATAGAAAAAAGGCTTGCTTGATCTCTCCTTTCAGATCTGATAGTCCCGCTCTGATACCATATTATTCAGAAGAAAAGAAGAAAGGAAGAGGAAAGAGAGAAGAGAGAAAGAGAGGAGAGAAAAGAGATTGAGAGCCAAAAGTCTAGTTGGCGGCGCCAGCTTTTGTATTTATACTAGGGTGACATAAAACAAAATAAAAGAGGGAGAAAGTACAATAGTACCCCTGTGATACTAAACTTAAATTATTAACAAACTTTTAACAAAGTGCTAGTTGGAAGGGGGTGGCAAGGAAGATCACAACTTCTGTAAGATCCTATGGTTGAGTGATTGATATGTTGAGATTACAACTGTAGATTTCCTTTTCCTTTTCATTTTCTTTTTTTATTCTCTCTTTTGATTGTACATCTTTAGATTCTTATTCACCACTTATTGAAGAGATTTAAGTTCAGCCAACCAAAGGGTCAAAGTTTTCACCTCTTCATGTAGACAGAAGTCTAACTTTACATTAGAATCAGGCTGATAAATTGTTATATTAGCAACCTGACAACCACAAACAGAGAATTACTAAAATTCTGACATTAATTTTCCTAATAATATAAAATTCAAGGTAAAAGTAACTTAAAAATCGTGGGTGCCTTTCCAATGCCATCTATATAGAGATTTTAGGAATTCTGTTGTCAGTCATTCACACTTGTAGGCATTTTTTCCTGGTAGAGTTGGCACTGTTGTTAAAATCTAACAATTTATGACATGATTCATGATTCAAATTGTGAATTCCAAGGGTTCATAATATCTTATGATATATCCAATTTCATATTAATTGGATCAAGAACTAATTTTATACCATCATATCTTAATTTTATTTTAATTTTTGTCAAAGGGCCTTTGCTATAAGACATTTGAGCAATTTAAGTTCATACCTTTATGGGACCATTTTTTTTATCATAGGTAGGTTAAGGAGCAATTGCATGTGGGGTTAATTAAATGAACCAAGCTTGATTATATAATTTTACATCTATAGTGTACAACTTGGTAAAATTTAATTGTAGTAATTATTATACATAATGGATGTGGATAGAAAATGCAATAAAACCATTATTTATATATTTAAGCTTTTTCCATGTATATATATATATATATTTAATTATTTTTAACAAATATTTAAAAGACAAAATAATCTTATGGGCTGGTGCCTCTCCCAAAATGGTGTATCTTGTGTGAATCTAATGGTGAAACTGCCTAACATCTTTTAATCTCTTGCCCCTTTGTTGTATGTGGGATTGGTTTTTCCATATAACCAGATGCTTTTAATATTGTTCTTTCTGAGCAAGCACTTTCATACTTCATGACAGGTTGAAGAGTCATAATAGCCCTGCAACTCTTCAGATCTTGTGCATATAAGCCCAACTTTACATAGAATTTGGGTTGGTGAATGGGCAATATACCTTGCAAAAAGAAATAATAGGCATTTCATCATGGTTCCTTTAATTCTGCATTAGCTGGTAATGCAGTTATTCTCTTTCTCAGGTATTATTTGGGAGACTATTGTTGTTTTACAAGATTCAACTGCTTTTATGGAATTTAGGATTAGAAATTGATAGTTTTTCTCTTTTGACTGTCTTGTGCCATTGTTTTGTACTTTTTGGCATCTTGAAGTTACTGTGCTTGAGTTGAGGTTGATGGTTCTCTGAAAAGAAATGATCTTCTGATTCTGAAGGTCATAATGTACTGTACAGATTTTAGTGGATTTGGTTGTGATGTTTGAGGTTTTCTTAGGATAGTTCTACGTTTCTATGTTATATGACCTAGCCTTTGTGAACTTGGTACATTTGCATTTATGGTCATAGGGTTGCTTGGTGTGATTTACGTGATTTGATGATATTCCTTGCTTAAATTATGTAGGTAGGCCGGGATAGGTGGTTTTAATTACTAGAAAGGGATATTGACTGTGTTGAGGGCCCACAAATAGGATCTCATCATGGGTCGGTCCACGGGGAAAACCACCTGTTTTTCCTTGTTCCTTCCTGCTCTTGATGAACCTATCTTGGCACCTTGGTGATTTGTTCAAGAGATCACCAACTCTCCTAACTCACTTCTTGACTGAATATTCGATATCTTCATTCAAAACTGAATAGGGAGATCTCCTGCTCTATCTTGATAAGGATAAGATAAGTCTCTCTTAATCCTAATATGATAAGATAAGATAATCTAATCA
>NW_010729122.1:550466-568256 GCF_000365185.1 Nelumbo nucifera | reverse complement strand
CCCGTAAATGGTTTCAGCAAGGAGACGTGGAAAGCATCATGAATCCGGCTGTTCTCCGGTAATTCCAACTGGTAGGCCACACTGCCAATCCGCCGTAGAACCTTGAAGGGGCCATAGAACTTAGGGGCCAGTTTCGGGGCAGCCCTGTGGTGCAAGGAGCGTTGCCGGTAGGGCTGGAGTTTTAACCAAACAAATTGCCCTGGTTCGAACGCCAATTCCCGATGGTGCTTGTCATAGGTGAGCTTCATGCGGAGCTGGGCCTGCTGTAAGCGAAGGTGTACGTCGGCTAGGAGGGTGTCGCGATCTTGTAAGGAGTGATCAATTTCTTCCAAACGAGTAGAACCGGGTTCATAGGACAGCAAGTGAGGAGGGTCCCGGCCATAAATGATGCGAAAAGGGGTCATGTTGAGGGAAGAATGGTAGGTCGTGTTGTAACAGTTCTCAGCCCAAGGAAGCTAATCCACCCATTGTCGCGGTTGATCCCCTACAAAGCAACGGAGATACATCTCGATCGTGCGGTTTACCACCTCCGTCTGACTGTCGGTCTGTGGATGATATGCTGAGGAGAAGGCCAGGGTGGTGCCGTGTAGCCGAAATAACTCCTTTCAGAAGGCACTAGTGGAAATCGGGTCCTTATTGTTGACGATGGATTCTGGTAACCCATGTAAGCGGAAAACATGCGTAAAGAAGGCAAGGGCAATTGAAGTGGCATTGTACGGATGTGATAGAGGAATGAAGTGGGCATATTTAGAGAAGCGATCTACCACCACGAAGAGGACTGATTTGCCGCCTACCTTGGGTAGGCGGGTGCAGGTTTTCCCATTTATGCTGTTGGCACGTGGGGCAATGTTGGACAAAATCCCGAATAAAAGTTTTCATACCTTGCCAACGGAAATCAGCCAGGACGCGGTGCAACGTTTTCTGAACGCCCTCATGGGTGGAGTTATGGATGCTGGCGATGATGGTGGGAAGCAACTGGGAGTCTGGCAGAAGATGTATCCGGCCTTTATACAGTACCAACCCGTCCTGAAGGGACCAATTGGAGTCGGTAGCGCCGGACTGGATCTTCTGGACCAGGAGCGACCATTCCGGAGATTGTGGCATTGCCTTCTTGATGTCGTCTAACAGAGAGATCTGGGGTTGGAAAATTCCACACAGAGACATCGCATCTTCATCGCGCCTAGACAAGGCATCAGCTGCGCGATTTGAGGTTCCCGCCTTGTATTCCACCCGAAAATCGAACCCGAGGAGTTTGCTAACCCAATGCTGCTGAGGGGAAGTGGTGAGGCATTGCTCCAACAGGTATTTGAGGTTGTAATGATCGGTTTTGATGATGAACGACCACCCCCACAAGTACGGGTGATGGACAGCTCTAGCTAGGCCGATTAGTTCGCGCTCATAGGCTGGAAGTTTTAGATGTCGGTCGGCCAGCCAGCGGCTGAAGAAAGCAATCGGGTGCCCTTGCTGCTGTAACACGACCCCGATACCCATTCCAGAGGCGTCGCACTCGACTGTAAATTCGAGAGCAAAATTTGGTAATTGCAGGACTGGGGTGGAAGACAGGGCATCCCTCAGTGTTAGAAAAGCTGCATCGGTTGCGTCGTCCCATCGGAAGGAATTTTTCTTTAATAGGTTGGTTAACGGGGCAGCCAACAATCCATAATTCTGTACAAATTTGCGATAGTAACCTGTTAATCCTAGGAACCCGCGTAAGGCCTTGGCGGATTGAGGCTTGGGCCATTCCTTGATAGCCAGAATTTTGGAACTATCAACCGTCACACCTTGCCCGTGGATGACGTGGCCTAGATAAAGGACCTGCCGCTCCCCGAAGGAGCACTTGGACTGTTTTAGGAAGAGTTTGTGTTGGCGCAGGAGCTCGAAAACGGTCCGCAAATGGTGCACATGCTCTACCCATGATTTTCTATAAGTGAGGATGTCATCAAAGAATACTAAAACAAATTTGCGCAGATGGGGCTGAAATACCTCGTTCATCAATGACTGGAATGTGGATGGGGCGTTGGTGAGACCGAATGGCATGACTAAAAATTCAAAGTGACCGTGGTGGGTTCGAAAGGCTGTCTTCTTCACGTCACCGGGAGCCATGCAAACCTGGAAATACCCGGACCTGAGGTCCAACTTGGAGAAGTACTGAGCACCATGCAGCTCGTCCAGCAGTTCATCCACAACGGGAATAGGGAACTTATCCTTGACCGTCCGACCATTGAGCTCTCTGTAGTCAACACAGAACCTCCAAGTTCCATCCTGTTTCGCCACCAACAGAACCGGCGAAGAGAAGGGGGAGTGGCTCTTGCATATGATCCCTTGTTTCAGCATCTCAGCACATTGTTTTTCTATTTCGTCCTTCTGTAGGTGAGGGTAGCGATAAGGCCGGACAACGACTGGTTCTGAACCCGCCACCAGAGGGATTCGATGGTCGCATGCTCGGGGAGGAGGGAGTCCCTTGGGTTCCTGGAATACGTCTGAAAACTCGGCGAGGAGTCTTTCCATGGCTGCTGGTTCTGTCTGAAGTGCATGGACCTGTGGTATCCTCTCCTTAACCCTACAGCCGTGCCAAGAGATTTGCTTCCCATTTAAGTGGAATGTCATTGTGAGTGCGTTGAAGTCCCATAAAATTGGACCTAGGGTAATCAACCATTTGACCCCAAGAACATTATCGAACCCATCCAAGGAGAGTAGGAATAAATCAACAGAGAATAGTTCAGAGTTGACATGTATCTGGACGTCCTTACAGATTCTCAGACTGTGAACTCTTTTTTTTTTTGATCAATAACTATGAACTCTTTCACCGTTTGCGACGGCTACTTGTAGTCGTGGCCGGAGTTCAATTGGTAGTTTTAACTAAAGGGCAGCATGTTCACTTATGAAGTTGTGTGCGCTCCCTGAATCGACGAGTATGCACACTGGATTACCTGCTATCTGTGCCTGTAACTGCATTGTTTGAGAGGTTTTTATTCCGGTGATCACGTGGAGAGAGATCTCCAGCTCGAATACGACGGGTTCTTCATCCTCCTCTTGCTCATCTAGTAGGAGGTAGAAAAGCCTCTTGCACCTATGTCCTGCCGAGTAGAGGTCGTCGCAGTTCAAACATTGGCCCCTTGCTCAGCGTTCCGCCATTTCTGCCCTGGTCAAACGTTTAATGGGTGGAGCTACCATGTTGCTTCCTGCACTTGTCGCCGATCTAGAGGTGTTGGTTGTGTGAGATCTCAGTTCTTGACTGGTTGCAGGAGAAGGGGTCGCTATCGCTGATTTCGGGGGTGCCCATGAGTTCGGCGGAGGTCCCATATTGTAGGTCCCGTGGCTGAGTTGCAGCTTGCGCTCGAACGCGCGGGCTAAGTTCATGGTTGTAACCAGGTTTGGGGGATTCTGCATTTCTACATCCACCCGCAGGGGTTCTGCCAACCCTGCTGTGAACATGTCCACCTGCTGGTCAGGTCGCATTGAGGATGCCCTTGCGAGGAGGGTTTGGAACTGGCACTGGTATTCTGCCACCGTGCCAGTCTATTTGAGGTTAATCAGCTCACCTAGGGGGTTGCTTGTCAGTGGGGGTCTGAACCTAAGAAGGCAATAGGACTTGAACTGGGGCCAACTGAGCCCAGGTTCTTCCTGTTCTAACTGATAGAACCAAAGTTGTGCTTCCTCTGTTAAGTGAAAGGCGGCTAGGCTTACCTTATCCCGGTCGCCTGTYCGTTGATTTCGAAAAAACTGCTCGCACCGGTACAGCCAGCCCAAGGGATCTCCGTTGCCATTGTACGATGGGAATTCTAACCTGCTGTACTTGGGGATGACTGCGACCCCCTGGTTGACGAACTATTGTTCGCCGGAAGACTCCGACAGATCTGGTCGGCGGCCGCTAGTGGCTGTCATCCCTTATGCGTTCTTCTCCTTGCTAGCAAGGAATAACTCCATCAGACGTCGAAGCTCCCTGACTTCGTCCTTGATCTCACGTACTTTTGAGCTGGTCTCCACGAGCTGGTGCTCGAGATCATGGACCCTGGACGGCAGCTGCTCCAGATCTCCCATGACGCTTTGCTCTGATACCAAGTTGTTGAGGGCCCACGAATAGGATCTCGTCACGGGTCGGTCCACGGGGAAAACCACCTGTTTTCCCTTGTTCCTTCCTGCTCTTGATGAACCTATCTTGGTGCCTTGGTGATTTGTTCAAGAGATCACAAACTCTCCTAACTCACTTCTTGACTGAATATTCGATATCTTCATTCAATAATGGTGTTTCCTTAAATAGGAGATTACAAGAGTCCTAATCCTAGGGAAACTCCTTACTGAATAGGGAGATCTCCTGCTCTATCTTGATAAGAATAAGATAAGTCTCTCTTAATCCTAATATGATAAGATAAGATAAGATAATCAACTAATAAGATAAGATAAGAACAAGTAAGATAGTCTAATCTAATTTGGATAAGACTACTATTGCCGAACTGGGTAGGATGAGAACATTAAATCACTACTGCTGCTGGCGGTGGTCAGGTCCCTGCTGCTGTTGGTTGCGATGATACTTCTTCATGAGGAATGCGTCCATAACAGACTGGTTGGGGATCTAGTGTGGAGAAACATGGAGTTAGCCATGCATCAACTACAAATAAGCACTACTGGTGGTTTAATGAGGCTATGGACGGTGCTGCTATAAATATACTTAGATACTGTCTACAATTCAAAAAAAAAAAAAAGGTTGCAGATGGATCATAAAATCAGAATTTAGGGCTGGTGGCAAAAGGGTGGGAAGAATGCGGGTTGAATACCAACCGGTCCACTAATTACCCACACCAATTAGTAACCCATACTATATCTACGCTGGTTGTAACCCAACCTGACACATACCCTAACCATCTACTTGTTTACCAAAAAGAAGAAACCATCTAGGGTAAGAGTGGTGAAGCCTTGGAATTTGGGACTGAAAATTGGTATGGAGGTGCATTTTAGTCAGAATTAATGGTTGGGCCGGATTTAGTGGTGAGAGCATGCATGGTAGAGTATCTTGGTCTTTGTTGTGAGATTGGGTCACCGGATTTGGATTTTGCAAGATCAATGGAAGATCCAGCAAACCTTTGGGAGAAAATTGGTGTTTTTTAGGTTTTAGGGTTTTAGATTGTGGAGATTGACTAGAAGATTCATGCCTTACAGTGTGAGCAATTTTGCTTTTATTGGTTCTTTTGAGATGTATTGGTTCCTTTGGTTTCATAAGTTTGATGGTGGTGTTTGATCAGTCAATTAGCATTTTTTTTTGGTAGAAGTAAACTAGCATATTAAGGTTTTAGACTTTATCAGTTTCTTTTAGGGTTTTTTATTAGATACATCCACGTCATAAATTTTTATAAGTTTGTTCAGGTAGGAACAATGACATGTGGGGGAATCTATCACAATACAAGGGAGCTACTGTAGCATAGCTGGGAATTTGGGATATTACATTTAGAAAACCAATAAAAAATTTTAAGGGAAAACAAACCATAAATTTCCCTTTCGTTGATTATGAGATGAATTTTCCCCTATTTTAGGATGTTTTAATTGCATCGATCATATCAAAGTATAGGTGTGGTCCAATAATTGTCTTTTGGATGCGGGCACTTGAAAAGAAATCTTTAACTTCACTGTATGAATTTTTAACTTTGATGTACACTCACAATAATTTAAAACTTCCACACCACTACCATATTACCCCCTTGTATTGGCATAAGTTTCCCCGTTCCCAATTGCATGGTGAATTAAAAATTTGTTAAGTGGGGGTAAATGAAGATTCCCCTTAATATTAAGGTTGGATTTGGGGACGCTTTGGAGATGGTTGGTGCTGAAGGTTTTTGGGCGTTCTGAGATCATTGGAGTGATATGATCCAATGTATGGTTTGAGGATAGTGTGGAAAATGCAATGCTCTGCATTATTTGGCAAGTTTTTAGGATCTAGGTAGAGATGCCAATCTTCCCCATTAAACCAGGGCCCTGCTCTGAACGGGGTGGGTTTTCCTTGATCTTAAATGAAGATGGGGTGGAGGCAGGGATTTTTTTCCTTGAATGAGAGACGGGGTGGGGATGAGATTTGTATATAATTCCCTGAATGTGATCATCGGGAATAAAAAAGCCGTACATTGCTGCACTGGTCATAGGAGGGGTGCAACTAGGGTACGCTGGGCTGGGTTTACGCTCGGCTTTAAGACTGCAGGTTAATCCGATGCGTTTAATTTGGGCCTAATGAAATTTGATACATGCATTGAAATATGCATGCAAATGTATTTAAGCTCAACGTGAACACAGAAATCCAAGCTCAGCATATATAAAATTGTGGCTGAGTTGTTTAGGAATTGGGTTATGCCCACCCAAGTTGCACCCCTAACCATCATGGTTTGGTTCTAAGCCCTACTTACCTACCTCCCTTATAGCCGCCTTTTAACTATCCCATCAAAGGATTTGATTCAACAGCTTATGTCATGTATCATGTTTTGAATATAAGAGGCCAAGAAAGAGATGACTTGAGTCTAAAGTAGTTAGGCCAATTTTAAGCCTTTGCGGCTCATATAAGAGGGTATCTCCTTCAAACAGAAATGAAACATGTAAAGGTGATACTTGGTTAGCACACACAAAAAGGAAAATAAATCTTAAGTTATTAAGTTGCCTTGCATTTCTACTAACAACTGAAGTTGTATCTTTAGTAAACACGAACCTCTGGCCCGCACTCTTTCTCTTTGATGCTCTCTCTTTCCCACCGGCCGCTGGCATCTCCATACAATCCAAAACTTCTCAACTTTACATTGGGTGATTGCTGCCTTTCCAAATTATTATTCTATCAAAGGTGATGTAGCGCAATTCGGCTGCTCCCTGTAGGAGACGATCTGGTTACCAGCAACGACGGGCTCGATGGACATGCAAGAATAGAATAAGAGAACCCGGGGTTATTTACCTGGCAGGGTTGCTCCGATGCTTAAGTTAGCACTTAGTTGTGAGCTGAAAATGATATTGGATTGTGAGAGAGCTAGAGAGCAGAGATTACACATCTCCTCACCCCTGGGGGGTGAGGCCTTTATATACTGGAGTCCTTGCGGGTTTGGTGGAGTAGTTCCTGGATCCCTGCTGTGATAGGATCTGTTTCCGTGTTAGGTGGGGATAACGTCACCAACCGATAAGGTTGCCCATTTCCTCCTGAACCGGGGAGTGGGTGAGATAATACTAGCCGTTACAAGGCATGATGGTGAGATCCTTGAAATTACCATGCGGTGGTCGGTCTGACTAGGAGGCGAGCTGCCCGTAAGGTGCTGAGTTGCCTAGTGGCTAGCTGCCTGTGAAGTGTCGGGCTGCTTGGTTGTGAGCTGACTAGTGGCAAGCTTGCTTGTGAAATGCCGAGCTGCTTGGTGGCGAGCTGCCTGTGAAGTGCCAGACTGCTTGGTGGCGAGCTGCTTGTGAGGTGCCAGACTGCTTGGTGGCGAGCTGCCTGGGAAGTGTCGGGCTGCACCTAGTTGTCATGAGGTGCCATGTGTCATAATGTCATTGGGGAGCCAAATCCGCCCTCATCATTTGCCCCCCACTCCCGAGCTGAAAGTAACTCGGCGAAGGGAGTAGATTTCTCCTTTTGGCCTGAAATTCGATGAGCTTGTAAGTATTGATTCAATTCCTTAGGCTCTGGGAGTGACTCGCGGTCCACTCCTGGATTTTGCCCATGTTGAAGAGGCAACTGGGTCTTATGTGGTGCCGAAGTCTTCACCAGTTTGGTACTTTTTCCCTTAGGCACCGGGAGCGACTTGTAGTCCACTCTCCTTGATCTTGCCCATGCTGAAGAGGTGACTGGGTCTTATGTGGTGCCAAAGTCTCCGCTAGTTCGGTACTTTTGCCCTTAGGCGCCAGGAGCGACTTGTAGTCCACTCTCCTTGATCTTGCCCATGCCGAAGAAGCGGTTGGGTCCTATGTGGTGCCGAAGTCTCCACCAGTTTGGTACTTTTGCCCTTAGGCGCCGGGAGTGACTTGTAGTCCACTCTCCTTGATCTTGCCCATGCCGAAGAGGCAACTGGGTCTTATGTGGTGCCGAAGTCTCCGCCAGTTCGGTACTTTTGCTCTTAGGCGCCGGGAGCGACTTGTAGTCCACTCTCTTTGATCTTGCCCATGCCGAAGAGGCGACTGGGTCTTATGTGGTGTCGAAGTCTCCGCCAGTTTGGTACTTTTGCCATTGGCGCCGGGAGCGACTTGTAGTCCACTCTCTTTGATCTTGCCCATGCCGAAGAGGCGACTGGGTCTTATGTGGTGCCGAAGTCTCCGCCAGTTTGGTACTTTTGCCCTTGGCGCTGGGAACAACTTGTAGTCCACTCTCCTTGATCTTGCCCATGCCGAAGAGGTGACTGGGTCTTAAGCGGTGCCGAGGTCTTTTATCAGTTCGGCGCTTTAGCCCTATGGCTGCGCTGCATCAGCCTCATTAGTGACGCCGGTCACTCACTCCTACAAGAAGCTACTAGGAGCTCGACTTATGGGGGCAGCACTACTAAGTTTAGGTCACCAGCTCGCACGGGAGCCTTGGAAGGCTCAACCGGCAGGGGCGTCCGTGCAGTCCGTTGGCCGCCAACTCCCGCGGAAGCCACAAAGAGCTCATCTTGTAGAGGGTACCTCGTGAAGAGGACTGATGAGGCTTTATCCAAGTTGAGATAAAGTTGGTAGAGCTGCTTAGTCTGTTAGCTATCAACTTCCTGCATAGTCTTTGAGTTCTTAAAAAAAATGGAAACTAGAAAGTGAGAGCTTTAGTTTCTAAAAGGTGAGAACTTAGCTTTCTGGAAGAAGAGGACTTAGCCTTTCGGAGAATGAGAACTTAGCTTTTTGTAGCGTTTCCCACAGAACCACAGAGGGTTCAGTGAATGTCGTGCCGACTATAGGAGGGAGTGGCGTGTTCACTTGTGCAGCCGCTTGGGGCATCGTCAGCGCTGGGACCCTAGCCGCAATAAGCGGTATGGTGAACTGACCTATGCAGACAGACAGGAACTGAGGTTTCCCCTCGGAGATGTTCACTTCATTGTTTTGTCCGGTGTTGCTGGAGGAAGCCATGGATTTGATTCTGAGCTTGAGATTTTTGAATGGAGACAAGGGCTTTTAGTAGCGTTTCCCACAGACGGCACCAAATGATGTAGCGCAATCCAACTGCTCCCTGTAGGAGATGATCTGGCTACTAGCAACGACGGGCTCGATGGACCTACAAGAATAGAATCAGAGAACCCGCTGGCATCTCCATACAATCCAAAACTTCTCAACTTTACATTGGGTGATTGCTGCCTTTCCAAATCATTACTCTATCAAAGGTGATGTAGCGCAATTCGGCTGCTCCCTGTAGGAGATGATCTGGTTACCAGCAACGACGGGCTCGATGGACATGCAAGAATAGAATAAGAGAACCTAGGGTTGTTTACCTGGCAGGGTTGCTCCGATGCTTAAGTTAGCACTTAGTTGTGAGCTGAAAATGATATTGGATTGTGAGAGAGCTAGAGAGCAGAGATTACGCATCTCCTCACCCCAGGGGGGTGAGGCTTTTATATACTGGAGTCCTCGCGGGTTTGGTGGAGTAGTTCCTGGACCCCCGCTGTGATAGGATCTGTTTCCGTGTTAGGTGAGGATAACGTCTCCAACCGATAAGGTTGCCCATTTCTGCCTGAACCGGGGAGTGGGTGAGATAATACTAGCCGTTACAAGGCATGATCCCGTAAGATGCGGGGTACGATGGTGAGATCCTTGAAATTACCATGCGGTGGTCGGTCTGACTAGGAGGCGAGCTGCCCGTAAGGTGCCGAGCTGCCTAGTGAAGTGCCGGGCTACTTGGTGGCGAGCTTGCTTGTGAAGTGCCGGACTGCTTGGTGGCGAACTGCCTAATGGCGAGCTGCCTGGGAAGTACCGGACTGCACCTAGTTGTCATGAGGTGCCATGTGTCATAATGTCATTGGGGGGCCAAATCCGCCCTCATCAAAAGGAAAGAATAATGGATCAATGCCACCAGAAGATATGGGAAGACTAATAACTCTAGAAAAGAGATTCTTAAGGTGATGCCAAAATCCAGTGAAGATTATAGAGTTTTCAAAAAAAAAAAAAACTGTTTGTTTGGTTGCTGATGAAGAGAGACGGAAGAACAAACAGAAGAAGAGGGAGCATGAAGAAAGGAGGCTGTAGTGTGGTTGTATTCCGACATCAACCAACTTTAATGCTGTTTTCATTGATTTCACCTAATTAGATATGTTTTGGTTAGTTCTGATTTGTGATTTCAACTCAATTTGATTGTTAGGTTACGAGTTACGACTCATGAGTTTGAATCTTTTTTTAAAAGCTTTTGATGTTTTACTTTGATTGCTTTGAGATTTTAAACCTCTTAATGTTTTTTGCAGGTTGTCTAAGAGCAAAGTTTTTGGCTGTATATATAGAGAGAGGCGGACAAGAACCTGTTGCTGTTTGGGGAAGCCAAGCGTAAATTCCAACAAATGCATTGAGATTCATGGACGAGGTGGAGGAGGAGATAGAGGAAAGGAGTTACAGCTTGGAGGAACTTTGGCAAATGTTAGTGGAGAATGGAGATGTCCAGGCTGAAGTTGAAAATCAAGAATCCTCTTCACTGGTTCTGTGGTTGACCATCAACACCCTCAAGAAACTCAAAAAGGGCCGGGTGTGTATCAGCGAAACCAGTCATTCTCTCTCCCACTTTGGACTTCTCCGAGTTGGAGAAGATAAGAAGCCGCTGTTCAATTGATTGACCGATCTCACTGATGCGTTTTAACACGCGGGACAGAAAAGCTCGTGTTTAAGTGGTTCAGTGGTTCTCCCTGACCCTGAGTGGGAGTACACCTCGATCCCATCCCATTTATAGGAGCCAAATGTCAGCCTAATGGGATATTTTCTTTTTCCGATCATCTGATTTGGAGATTATTTGTAGATATGGATGGTTATGGCATCTTCGTCCATCCCGTGCATTGGGTTCGGGGGGATCAAAAATCGATTGGTTTTCTAAAGCCAGGACCAGGTCACCGGTTTTGGCCAATTTTTTACACATTATGGTTTTGGGGGTATGACTGAACCAGCCAGGGGCCTGGGTTGCGATTAAACCGGCCAGTCCACATTAAATGGTACAAACATATTCTACTTTTTGAATAGGATTTCATTGTTCTTGATGTGTTTTAATGGTTTTTTTTTTTGGTAATAGGATTTCAGTGTTTAATGGTTGTTAACATATCCAAACCATACTAAACCTAGCGAGAAAACGCGGATTTGAAAATGTACGGTGTGCGTCTAGGAAGTATGACAGCTACCACCAACTAACAAACCGAGAAACCGGCCAAGCTGAGAAGTCTATATTTACTTTGGTTTTTAGGTCATCTCAATCAGTTTCGGGTGGTGAGAATATGAACCTGAGGATGTCGGTTCAGTTGTATATAATTTATCCAATCAAACCGAACTGACCCATGTACAACCCTACCATAGAATAGATTTGTTCATAGGTTTTGGGTTTGAATTTACACCGTTTTGGACTTAGTTAAGGATTGGGTCCATTAGAATTTGCCAAATAAGGGCATCCGATGGCGCATCTTCATCCTCCTTTCCCCGAAAACCAATAAAAAAGAAAAGAAAAAAAAAAGACACTAGTATGGAGAATAGACATGTTCATGGGCCAGGTTTTCTAACCAAGCCCACTAGAATTTTGGAAAAAACAAGCCCCATCCTGGCCCATGAAAAATCTAAAGGAGAAATAATAAAAAAAATGAACTAGAGCAATTTGGGTATCCTTGACACTAAGTCAACAACAAGGATGATGGTGATTGATATGCTACCAAGGTTCAAAGTATTAATACATACATACACAAAAATTGTATAGCATGTTTGGAAGGACCGATGTTGACAGATACAAAATGTTCTAGCTGTCAAGTTTTGAACATGAAGATGTCTAGAAAGAGCATTAACTATTGAATATAGCCACATATCCTAAATCCCAATTGATGTGGCGTAATCTGGCTGTTCCCTGATGAAGACGATCTGGTTGCCAGCA
The DNA here is from genome assembly GCF_000365185.1 of Nelumbo nucifera. The sequence continues at coordinate 556,243 of NW_010729122.1, read as the reverse complement.
ACGACGGGGACTGCGTAACCTACGAGAGATGAATCAGAGATCCCGGGGTGGCTTACCCGGTAGGGACACTCTGATGGTTAAGTTAGCACGCAGTAGAGAGCTTGAAGATGATATCAGAGAATTAGAGAGCTAGAGAACAAAGATTATAGACATATCAAAAACATACCTTCGCCCCTGGGGGGTGAAGTCTTTATATACTAGGGTCCTTGTGGGTTGGTGGAGCAGTTCCTGGATCCTCGCTGTGATAGGATCCGTTTGTGTGTTAGGTGGGTAAAATGCCACCAACCGATAAGATTGCCTGCTCTCGTTTGAACCGGGGAGTGGGTGAGCTAATATAGCCGTTACAAGGTACGATCCCGTAAGACGCGGAACACGGTGGTGAGATCCTCGGGGTTGCCATGTGGTGGTCGGTCTGAATGGGAGGTGAACTGCCTGTAAGGTACCGGGCTGCCTGGTGGCGAGCTAACTGGTGGCAAGCTGCCTGAGCTTGTGTTCTTCAGATCTGACTTGATATGAATGCCGAAGTGCCTTGGGACCGAGGTGGTCCTGGTGTGACCTTGCGAGGTAGTCTTGAGCGAGGTGGTCCATCTGTCCGGGTTTGATCTGTAGTGGACTTGATATCGTTATCCTGGTTGCGATCCGATACCGGGGTGACTTCAGTTCGGGGGTATCAGGGTACCCGAGGTTGCTTTGTAGCAAACTGATTTGTCACTTGTGTCGAGTTACGTCCACGTGCCGATCTAATCATGTTGAGTTGTCACTTATGCCGAGTCACGTCCATGCATCTCCCTGTTACGGGGTCGGGCCAAATTTCCCTTCATCAATTGCCCCCCACTCCCCGAGCTAGGGGTCTTGACTTGGTGCGGGGAGTTCATGATGTGACAAGTGGATTTGGCTCGAATTCTAGACCGCTCTGCCAAATAGGTCGTGTGCGGTTCATGCGCGGACGTCATGCGATCTATAGATTCTGTGGACGCCAAAAAACACGCTAAACTGTTTTTGACCTCGAGGGTCATGCAGCCCGTTTTCTTAGGAGCCATTAGATTTCTTAGATCTCGACCGTTGCTTCTCTGGTACAGTGGCTATAAATAGGGGGTCCCGAGACTCATTTTTCTCGCCACAAATTCACAAGTCTGTTCTGAGGTCGCGTCGGGATCCTCCAGCTCGCTTTTCTCTTTGTTTTCCGAGGTCAACCTTCTTTTCGGTGAGTCTGTGTTTCCCTGTTCTTCCTTTGTTCTTTAATCATGTCCAGTTCTAGTATAGACAGACTTTTAGGTAGTTCTAGCGAGGCTGAGGGTGCCGTGGAGCAATCCACGGCCCCTGGTGGGGAGGTCAGCTCGCCGCAGTGTGATTTCCCTCTTCAGCCTTTAGTGGAATCTTCTGCTCCCGAAGTTGAGCCATCTCGGCTCGGGGAGACTGAGGTTCAGGAAGAGGTCTGTCCCCTAGGACGGAGGCCCCATCTTATTCTCGGGCTCGGGATCCAAATGACTTCGGTCCTTCCACCCTAACTTTCGATAGGTTAATGTATCTTGTAGCTCGCTATCGTCTTCCCGATAGTTTGGTTTTTAGCCTTCCCCTAGGTCAATACCCTTGGGCTCATGATCACCATGTGCTTGCTGTTTTTGAGGAGCAGCTCACTGCCGGGCTGCGCTTCCCTCTCCACCCCTTCATTGTAGAAATAATCAAGTTCTTCAACATCACTATCGACCAACTTCATCCGAACTCGATTCGGAATATAGTTGGTACGATCTCACTTTTCCACGAGTACAACCGTCCCCTATCCTTAGACATTTTTAGCTTGATCTGTGCCATTAAGAGGAACTCGGCTTGTCTGCATGGGAACGTCAGATAGAGCTACTACATTTCTCCTCGGCCCAGGTTCAAGATCCTGTTTGGCTGTCCGAACAAGGTTCCCTCCTGGAAAAGGAGGTATTTCATTATCCGTAATTCTGAAGGGTGGTCTTTTCCAACCCACTGGAGGGTAGCTATCAAGGATCCTGGGGTGAGCTTGGATGCAACAACTAGGGCAGTCATCAACTCGTGGAGAGACCTCGGCCTCAAGATGAAGGATTTCTTGGCTGAGGAGAAGCTTGTGCGAGCTGGTCTGAGCCCTCCTGGTAGGTTTTCACCTTGGTTCTTTTTAATTCACGGCTAACCTTTTGTTTTTTGCAGTTACCATGCTGGAGGTCGATGCCAGGAACCTTTTCAACAGCATGCAGAAGGGGAAGAAGAGGAAGGCGAAGAAGCCTCGTCGGGAGGCCAGCCCTTCGATCCCTGCCCCGTCCAAGGTCCACATCGCGGAGCTGATCTCCGCTGAGCTCCCCCAGGAGGAGGTCCGCCCTCTCCCTCCCGTGGTAGATCTGGATGAAGAAGAGGGAAGTGCTTGTCAGYAGGAACCAAAGAGCACCTCAACGCCTGAGCCAGAAGCTGCTCAGCCTCCTGAGCCGGCGAGCACTTCCAGACCCCGAAACGAGCCTCCGGAAAGGAGTATCCTGACTCACCAGTTTGGGATTCGCAGGAGCGAGGAGGCCATCTTCTCCGAGGAGGTCGCGGACCGGGCCGAGATGCCTACGGCTCGGCTTGGGGGTCGGGCTGCTAGCCTCTGCATGGTGGTAGGTGCTTTTACCTTATACTTTTGTTTCATTGTGAACTTTTTAAAATGTTCTTACCTCGGTTTTTCCTTGCCAGGTGAATTCCTCCATTCACACGTTGATGTGTCAGTCGCAAATTCGTTTGAGGGAGTTTCAGGGAACCAAGAAGGAGGCACAGAAACTGCATCGTGAACTTGATAAAGCTCGGGGCGAGGTGCTTCGGGCCAAGAAGGTAGCTCAAAGTTAGAAGGAGCTAATTCTGGCTTTAACTAGGGAGAAGGAGAAACAACAGGAGCGGATCTTCGCGTTGACCGAGGAGAAGTAGAAACAACAGGAGCAGATCTCCATGTTGACCGAGGAGAACTCGGCGCTGATCGAGGAGATGATGAGGCTTCGACGAGAAGTTGAAGATCTCAAAGCGATGGTTCAAGAGTGAACTTGGATCTTCGAGAACGTTGTTGAAGAGGCACGAAGCTAGGCTGTCGAACACTTCAAGCAATCTTCGGAGTTCCACGATCTCCAAGTTGAGTATGGTTCGAGCTCCTACCACTCCGACTTCAAATTGTGCAAATACATGATGAGAAAGAAGTTCCCCGACCTCGATCTCAAAGTCGTCTCCGCATCTAACTTTACTCCCGAGGATGCAAGGGCAGCAAATGTAGAGCCCAGCTCGTCGGAGGAAGGAAGTAATGACGAGGTCTAGGAGGAGTGCCCCTCGAACCAGGAGAACGTGGAAGATCACATGGAGACCGATCCAGCTGACAGTCAGTCATGATCTTTGAGCTTTTCTTTTCTTTTCTTGTATTGAATGTACACCCCGAAGCCGTCGAGCTCAGGTTAGAACAAAATCTATGTTCCTGCATCTTTTTGTGAATGAAATACCAATTTGTGAGTAATCCTTCGTGTAAAAGGTATTCTAAGTATAGATAGCTTTCGATCTAGGCAACAAATGTATAGATTACCCGAATTGTCGAGCTACCGAGCTGGAAGATAAGTAAGGATAATCGTAATAGAAAATTTTCTAGGTGTTTGTTACCCCGAACTGTTTGCGAAGGCTTAGTAGGGGTAATTCTATGTAACGTACGCCGAGGTGAGCGACATCGCGAGGCATATACCCGTCCTGTCCGCGCACAGGCTACTTATTTGGATGTCGGTTGTCCCTTACGGGTCCGACCTACTCTTATGTGCCGCGGTGGGCTAGATATCGTAGGGCTTATGCTCGAGCTGTCTATGCCTCATGTATTCGAAGCAACTTGCCTATGCCAGCGAGGCATTTGGGTCTCATGTGATGCCGAGGTCTCCGCCAGTTCGATACTTTAGCCCTTAGGCTCTAGGAGCGACTTGTAGTCCACTCTCTTTGACTTTGCCCATGCCGAAGAGGCGACTGGGTCTTAAGTAGTATTGTAGCCCTTTAGGCTTTGGGAGCGACTCGTAGTCCACTCCTGAACTTTGCCCATGCCGAAGAGGCGACTAGGTCTTGAGTAGTATTGTAGCCCTTAGGCTTTGGTAACGACTCGTAGTCCACTCCTGAACTTTGCCCATGCCGAAGAGGCGACTGGGTCATGTGCAGTGTTGTGGCCCTTAGGCTTTGGGAGCGACTCATAGTCCACTCCTGAACATTGTCCATGCCGAAGAGGTCACTAGGTCTTATGAAGTGCCGAGCTGCCTGTGAGGTACTGGGCTGACCAGGTGCCGAGCTGCCTGTGAGGTGCCGGGCTGACCAGGTGCCGAGCTGCCTGTGAGGTGCCGGGCTGACTAGGTGTCGAGCTGCTTGTGAGGTGCTGGGCTGACCAGGTGCCGAGCTGCCTATGAGGTGTCGGGCTGACCAGGTGCCGAGCTGCACCTAGTTGTCATGAGGTGCCATGTGTCGCGAGTTGGAAGTAACTTGGCGAAGGGAGTAGATTTCTCCTTTTGGCCTGAAATTCGATGAGCTCGTAAGTGCTGATTCCATTCCTTAGGCTCTGGGAGCGACTCGCGGTCCACTCCTGGATCTTGCCCATGCCGAAGAGGTGGCTGGGTCTTAGGTGGTGAGGAAGTCTTTTATCAGTTCGCCAGTTCGCGCCTGGGCCAGGCTGCCAGACCGCGCGCAGGCAGACGGGAACTGAGGTTGCCCCCCGGAGACGTTCACTTCGTTGTGTTGTCTGTCGTTGCTGGAGGAAGCCATGGATTTGATTTTGAGCTTGAGATTTTGGAAATGGAAACAAGGGCTTTTAGTAGCGATTTCCCACAGACGGCGCCAAATGATGTGGTGTAATCCGGCTGCTCCTTGATGAAGACTATCTAGCTACCAGCAATTACGAGGACTGCGTAACCTGCGAGAGATGGATCAGAGATCCCGGGGTGGCTTACCCGGTAGGGACACTCCGTGGTTAAGTTAGCACGCAGTAGAGAGCTCAAAGATGATATCAAAGAATTAGAGAGCTAGAGAGAAAAGATTACACACATATAAAAAACATACCTTCGCCCCTGGGGGGTGAAGTCTTTATATACTGGGGTCCTCGTGGGTTGGTAGAGCAGTTCCTGGATCCTCGCTGTGATGGGATTCGTTTGCGTGTTAGGTGGGTAAAATGCCACCAACCGGTAAGATTTCCTGCTTCCGTCTGAACCGGGGAGTGGGTGAGCTAATTAAGCCGTTACAAGGTACGATCCCGTAAGACGCGTAACACGGTGGTGAGATCCTCGTGGTTGCCATGCGGTGGTCGGTCTGAATGGGAGGCGAGTTGCCTGTAAGGTACCGGGTTGCCTGGTGGCGAGCTAACTTGTGGCAAGCTGCCTGAGCTCGTGTTCTTCAGATCTGACTTGATATGAATGCCGAAGTGCCTTGGGACCGAGGTGGTCCTGGTGTGACCTTGCGCCGAGGTATACTCGTCCCGAGGTAGTCTTGACCGAGGTGGTCCATCTGTCTGGGTTCGATCTGTAGCGGACTTGATATCGTTATCCTGGTTGCGATCCAATACCGGGGTGACTTCAGTTCGGGGGTATCAGGGTATCCGAGGTTGCTTTGTAGTGAACTGATCTGTCACTTGTGTCAAGTCACGTCCACGTGCCGATCTAATCATGTTGAATTGTCACTTATGCCGAGTCACGTCCACATGTCTCCCTGTTACGAGGTCGGGCCAAATTTCCCTTCATCACCAATAAATAGTGTATTGGTGATCCTAAGAACCTATATGTATTGCACAATAC
>NW_010729122.1:523850-550386 GCF_000365185.1 Nelumbo nucifera | reverse complement strand
ATATATATATATATATATATATATATATATATATATATATATATATATATATATATATATATATATATTGATGAGATGAGCCTGAGAGCCTATACGTTGTATCCTACCAATCTATCGAGAAAAACTCAAGATTGTAAGTCACTTTGTGTTATAAAGGTTTCCACAGACTTTCAATTTTAGATATAAATAGCTTTGTTGTAGGTCCATATGTACTAAATAGTATTGATGTGTACAGGCCGATGCATATATACTAATACACAACAAAACTGAGATACATGGGAATTCAGCTATGTGCTATATCCCTACCTTCATGAACACATACATACTTAGCTTATATTGGATAATACCTATACGTTAAACCTTGGAAAGATTTAGTTCTAGTCAAATTTAACTAATGATCACCCTTACATATAATATTATAAAGGACTTAAGGACCTAAACAATGATATAAACTAATATGAATGGATAGTGTCACAAATCCAAATTATCTAGTGATGTAGTTCAAATATGACAGAAGATAATGGAACAAAATTGTTCAAAGAAATAGAAAAAGGAAGAATAAAATTGGATGGAACTTTGTTATTATGAGATGGCTTATAATATGAGGCAATAAGGTTGGGGACTCACTAATCTAAAGGAGTTGGGGACTCACTCACCCAAAGAAAAGGACTCTCTCAATTCTCAAAGAAATCTTTAAGCTTCTTAAAACAAAAAGAACTTGATGCCCTAGCTTTAGATTACAAGGCTTTAAATGAAAAACTAGTTATTTGGACTTTAAATGTAAAACTACATGTTAGAACATTTAATAAAATTGGTCGCTAGAAACCTATTAACAAACTAGTTGTTAAAAGTCTAATAACAAACCAGATTTTAGAAACCCATCAACCAAAATGGCTGTTGAAAGCCCATTAGTGAGTTCAAATTTAGGCCCACTTGTCTTCTCCTTCTAAAATGATATGGTGTTTTTCTGGACATGAATTGCATCAATCTCCCCCTCTTGAAAAGAATTCATCCTTGAGTTTTAACAACTTTAAAAAGAATGATTTACCATTATGTTTTTGCTAGATTTTTTTTTGTTACTAATCCTTTGATAGGCAATTGATGATGTAAACCTCCAATATGATCAGAACTCCATCATGTCTCCTAGCTCTTGAGACATGCCTGTTATACTTCAAGTAACCCAATTCTTCATCTAACAACAATTTTTTAAACATTGAGAAAATGGCTACCAATAGAGGTCCTCGTACATTTGTCTGAAAAAGATGTAGTCAAAGTCTCCTATTTGATGAATGTTATCTCCATTGCTTTAAAATCAATTATAAATGATAGAAGATTCCTTATAAGTAATAGACTCTTCATCAAACTTAGGAGGGCTATCCCAATCAACATTGTCTCCATCACTTTGAAATTGATCGTGAATGATAGATGTTTCATAAGCCATAAACTCTTTATCGAACTTTATAGGGCTATCCTAGTCAACATTATCTCTATTACTTTGAAATTGATCACGGACAACGGAAGATTTTTCATAAGTAATAGGATCCTCATCAAAATTTGAAGGACTATCCCAATTAATGTACTTTTTTCATTTGATATTATTAATGAAAAATGCAACATAAGATTATTATTGCAATCTTTCAAGGCTTGTTCCAAAGACAAGGTTGGAACAATATAGTTGTTCGTAGGAACTTGTTTGGGAAACTTTCATAAAATCTTCTTAATCATGCATTGAAGGTTTTTGTAGCCATTCTTGAACTCATTGATATTTTCACAAAGATGGGCATTTTGAATTGGAGCCTTGTGTTGATTCTTACTTAGCATGATATCTCATTTCTTTGACCGTTTTTTTTTTTTGCTTACTTTCTATACAAAATTTCAATTGATAAATCATTTATGGAATTAAAAAATAGACTCAAAGATCTTTCCAATGATATATGGCATGGCCCAATTTGATGAAGATTTCACTACCAAAATTGGGATGCCACTTGACCTATTTTCTTTGGAACTACAATACTATTTAATATGAGGAAAGAGAATAGAGCAATTATGTTACAAGCTCAAACTCAACCCGCTTTGATACCAATTGATGTAGCTCAAATACAATGAAAGATAATGAAATAAGTTTGTTCAAAGAAATAATAAAAAAGAATGAAATTAGATGGAATTTCACTTATATGAGATGGCTTACAATATAAGTCAACAAAGTTGGGGACTCATCCGGCCAAATTAGATGATTCTCTAAGCTTTTGAAGCTTTAGGCTTCTTAAAACAAAGAGAAGAACTTGATGCCCTAACTTGAGATTACAAGGTTTTATATAGAAAATAAAAACTAGATGTTGAAGCATTAAATGAAAAACTAGATGTTAGAGCATTTAATAAAACTAGCTGTTAGAAGCCCACTAACAAACTAACTATTAAAAGTCCACTAACAAATTAGCTGTTAGAAATCCACCCACCAATCAAAATGGTTGTTGGAATCCCATTATTGAGTTTAAATGTAGGCCCACTTGTCTTCTCCTTTTAAAATGATATGGTCATTCTTGGGGCATGAACTTAAATTGCATATCTAGTAAGTAGGGGACCCTTTGTTCCAAAAAAGTGCTTATTTCATGGTGACAGATTCCTTTCTATTGAAAGGAGTGGAGTGCTTTTGAACTACAAACTAACTAGTGTAGCTTGTAAGATTTCTACCCTATAGGGGTGTATTGATCTTGTTGGATTGCTTTGCTTTGGATTTCTATAGCTCACAAGAATCATGTAGTCTTTAACGGTTTAAGCTATAGAGATTTTAAAACTCTTCACAGTTTTGTGACTCATGGATCAAATCATGTTTAGGACTTTCAAAGTTTAGGGTTAAAATTTAGATGTAGGGGTGCAAGTCGGGTGGGTTGGATTGCATTTATGGTCAATCCAACCCAACCCTAAAATTTGGGCTTAAGGCTCGAGCCCAGACCGAGCTTGAGGTGAAGCCCAAACTTCCCAACCTGAGCCCAACCCAAATTGTAATTTAATGCATTCGGGCTTGGGCTGGGCTCGGGTTGGTCAATGAACCTGCTCTAAAATTATACATGTATGTATGCATTTATACAAATATGTATGTATATATGTAAATATGTATGTATATAAATAAATATGTATACAAATTTATGTACATACAAATATGTAAGTATGCATGTAAAAATTTACATATATACATATATATGCATGAATGTGTATGATTGAACTAAGCTCGGGCCAGGTTTTGATTTCCTAAGGGTTAGACTTAGGTCCAGTCCAAAAAATAAAAAATCGAATTCTTAGACCCCAAACCCAACTCGAGAACAAAAATTTCAAGCCCAGCCCATATAAAATTTCACGTTGGGTCGATTTGAATTCGGGCTAGGCCCACCCAAGTTACACTCGTAATTGGATGTAGTGCGATAATCCCACCAAGAAATCACTAATCTAATTTAACATGGTGCCATGCGAACAAATCAAAGGCTTTGATTCGATTATTTCAGCCCATGTTCACACATTATGCGTTACAACGTTCTCCAGCGTGCCAACTACCAAGCCCATCTGTCTTTACAACAAAGTGAACCAAGCTCACCTTACAAAGCGACAATTCATTGACCGGATCTATCTAGTGACATTTATTCTATCGTTTAGATTTGGATTCTTATTTTTAGAAGGGATAAAATGCAAAATAAATGTCAATTCGTTTTTTTTTTTTTTTTTTTAATTTTTTACCAACACGAAGTCACGAACACGGAAGCGATACATCCTATAAAAAATCGTTTTTTTATTAGTCTTTTTTTTTTTTATAGCAGGTTATTTTATTTTTTTCAGTCACGAGTCACGAATGACGATGTTTAACCCGTATGATTAGCAACGCTTACAAATTAGAATGAGGAGGCATGGAGTGGACGAATCCCAGAGTCAGAGATGGAATGAGTGAAGCGAAACACTTCAGAATTGAACCTCGACGAATGACGGTGCGAGTTGATTAAGGTGCATGTGATTCCACCCCTCGTCCCCTTTACGATTTATCGAAGCAAAATCAAATGGTTGGAGAGATGGGCCAACCCCATTTGCTTTCTTGAGAGATAAAGCTCAGAGAAGAATAAAAAAGCATCAAATTGTAAGGAGAGAAAGTGAAGAAGAAGCCTGGACGAGATGATGGCGACGATAGAAAGCCCACTAGATCTCAGAGACCAAAATTCCACCACCTTCCCAAGCTGGAAGCTTTATGAAAACCCATTTTATTATTCTGATCAGCAACATCAATATCAGCATCACCACCACCTCCAACATCAACATCAACAACATCATCATCCTCATCATCGTCGTCTCCTTCTCCCTCTCTCTGCTCGTAAGATCGCCGCTTCACTTTGGGATCTCAGATTCTTCAGACCTGTTATGGATACTGAGCTCGACATCGTTCGGGCCCAGATTGCGGAATTGAGAGCAGAGCTTCAATTGGAACGCAAGATTCGCAAGAAGGTCGAATCCGACAACAAAAAACTAGCCAAAGAGCTCTCCGAGGAAAGAAAAGGAAGAGAAGCCATGGAACGTGTTTGCCAAGAACTCGTGGAGCAGATTGCATCGCATAAGGAAGAGATCCGTCGATTGAAGCGAGAAATGGAGGAGGAGAGGAAGATGCTGAGGATGGCTGAGGTGCTGCGAGAAGAAAGGGTTCAGATGAAGCTAACTGAAGCGAAGATTCTTTTCGAGGAAAAGTTGTTAGAGTTGGAATTCTCGAAAGGGTCTCAAATTGGGACACCAACAACCAACGTGGAACCAAAGAACCGGGAGAAGAAGAAGGCCTTGGCAATTACTTCCACTGTCACTGCTGCTACTGCTACTACTACTACTAGTGCTAAGGAGTCCACAACCATGGTCATGGGAATACCTGGGAATTCGAATAGCATTGAATATAACGATCTTGTTCGTTCCACGGCAAATCAGCAGAGAAAAGCATCATCAGAAGCAGAAAACCCCCACATAAAGAGAGGGATCAAAGGGTTTGTGGAGTTCCCGAAAGTGATTCGCGCAATTGGCTCTAGAGGGAGGCATCTGGGTTCGAAGCTAGAGTGCCAGAAAGCTCAACTTCGACTTCTACTGAAACAGAAGAGCCCCATCGGAACCAATAATCTCATTGTGGGCTGAACCGGTTTACTGTTTCACTTCTCTTTCTCTACGTCTGTCTGTGCATTCTCCTTGTTCCTTGTGTGATAAATAATTTTCTGATTTTTGATTTTTTTTTATCGTTACAACGATTTACGTATTAATTCAAATGGGTCTTCATTCGAAACTATATATCAACGAATTGAAAGAAGAGAGAAAAAGCAAATTCAAGCTTGTAAGTATCCAAAGTTTAATTTCTAAGTTATGGTTCTCTGATGAAATTGGAGATGAGTACATAGTCTGTAAATCATGAATCGTGTTTGCTTTTGATCTGTCTTGAAAATTACCAAAGAAACCAACTGTTTTGAGACGTCACAAGGCTGAAAATGAATTTTGGATTAGGTTTGTCCTTTGTTTGGTTTATGTGATTGATATGGCAAGGAGGAAAGATGCATGAACCCACTCAACCAAGGACCCCCTCTGGCAGGGATTGACATTGAGAAGTAGGGACAAGAGAGAGATCTTTGTGTACAAGAAAAAAAGAAAAGAAAAACTGTTGGTTTTTGTACAGTGACTGAGAAAGTGAGAAGTGAGCAGGAGGTCTCTTCTCAGAACTCAAAGGGCTTTATGGAAACCCTTTTATCTTTCCTTAAAATCTGTTGGTGTTAAGAAAAGACTAGAGGAGGCCTCTGTTGTACCAATCTTAATGGCACAGTCACCTGATATTGCTAAATTGTATTGGTCTATTGGACGAGCACCAGAACCAGCATATGGGTTGTTGTTGGTAAGAAAACCAAAAGATGAGTGGGTGGTATAATCAAATTCACTGACAATGGTCTCACCGTTTCATTCATGTGGAATTTTTATCACTGATTGGATTGATCTGGGGTATTATAATTAAGAATGAGGAAAAGAAAGGGAAAAAAGTCTGAGTTCTGAAGAGTTATCTCTTGCTACAGAACTCAATAATTCTAGAGACAATACGGATGAATGTCTCAGAACATCCCCGCCCAGGCACCCAGTGTCAAGTGTCAGAAGTGACAAGTAAGGGCCGGCCATGCAGCATGTTGCAAATAAAACTTTTTGGTACATTGGGAATTCCGACTTTTCTCAAACTAGCTGTTTACTTTTGTACTAAGGCTTTCATTTGTATTTAATAACACAAATGCATGGAGTGCAAATTATTAATGAAAAAAAATTGCAAAATTGCATTCACTTTTGCTTCGGGGGCTTTATTTTCCATTTGCATTGCCAAACTTCTGCACCATTGCAAATGAAATTGCATTATCAGTCACTATTCATGACTGTGTATGAGAGAGAGAGAGAGAGAGAGGATCGGTTAAACAAGGCAGCGTAACTAGGTTGCAATTGGCATGTATTGCAGGTCCGCCACCAGGACTTGGCCTGGGGTAAATCAATATAAATCAAATTCCTTTAATTTATTAATAATGATCTACTCATCCCCAAATTTTGAGGTTTTTCGGACATCAATTGCTTGGAGACCGCTTGGTTGATGCTAATTTGATCATTCATTATTAATTCTAGTGATTATCAGTCACCAAGCAAGAAAGCAAGTATAATTTGGAGTAGTTTTACTTTAATTTCCTTTGGTAACCCAAAAAAGTTAAGTAAGGATTAATTTGGCTCATTAGAATAATAAATAATCGATGCTCTTGTTGTTGAAAAAGCTCTAAGCTTTGATACCAGTTAAAAATTTACAAGGGAGCAGGGCAATGATACGTTATCAATGCTCCTAATAATTAATTAATAAGCTCTCTTCCCTGAGTAGTAAAAAAAAGTAAATCAAAGTGAAAACCTAAATTAATTAAACAATAATAATTATATATAATAGACCTGACCTGCTATGTCAAATTCAACAAATAAAAGAAAAGTTACTCCTTAAAAAGGGTTCTTCAGCTGTACACACCCTGGCATGTTGGCCGGTGGACAAAGATACATATAGCTAGTCTTTCTTTCTGTATATGTATATGGGGCACCACCAATGGATTAGATTATGGATGTCATGTCACGCCATGAGAGCAAATGCAGTTGTAGTTGTGCCCCTTGACAACATATTCTCGAATTCTCCGTCGGTGAGTCTCACTAGCCTTTTAACTTGTAGTAGTCTCGTGTACCTTAACCAAGAATTTCGACTTATTTGAACGTTCATCGACAAGGAAGGGCACCTAAGAGGTGAGTGGGGTCATCGCTTGTGGGCGTGGGCGGCAACATTAATCAATTTCTGACCCATTCATTCTTTTATGAGTAACGGGCAGTTAGACCTGTTCATGGGCCGGATTTCAAATCTGATTTTGTACTGTATTTGATAAAAGCAAAGCTTAAACCCGGCCCATAAACGGATCTAATAATGAGTAATGGCAAACTAACTATTAGTTCATACTAGGGTTAACCCCCAACTTTTTCAAATCCCTCTTATTAATTTGTTTTAGCCAAATGTGGAAGCGCAACGTACAAGACCCCAGAAAGTTATCATGGGGCCTTGTGGTAATATGAATTATGAATCTACCCACAGATGTAACTCAAGCAGAATAGGTCAAATGCAAGCAAAAGGTAATATGAATTATGAATCTACCCACAGATCATATATCATGCATGCGCAGTGCAGCTTAATTTAAATTGAAATCCTGTCACCCATGGATCTATTGAGAGGGCGTATGTACTCAGTCATACCATATATATCTAAATGTACAATGTATTTTTTCAAACGCATTCCATGTACTATTGATTCATCTAAAGCATGGGAATTACTAGAAGGCCTTGGTATCAAATCAACAGTTTAATTGGTGGTCCATACAACATACTATTATTATTATTATTAATAAATGTACGAAATATATGCCCATTATTTATTATTAATTATAACTGCAATGGCATGTTGTTGTGAGACGTCAAACGTGTGCAGACCCGTGCGTCCTTATACACCCTGCCTGGTCGACAGAAGTAGCCCTTATCTGGGGCGCAGTGGATATCCTGAGAGCATATACACAAGCCTTCCAGGGCACAACCCTCCTTGATTATGGTAACCCCGGTTTGTAATCCAAGAACTTGATCCGTCCATTGACTAGAGAAGAGTCCCAAGGGATCATACGCCTCTTTCACCCTCAAGAATTCTCGGGAGTTGTGATACTTTTTAATTGCACCATCGAATGCTACATTCCGATTCTTCCCCCAGTGCGGCAATCCTCCATACTTGAACAATGCCATCTGCTCCACTTCTTCGTATATATCCTCGAAAAGCCTTGGAGTCAATGGGTTTTTGCTTCGATAATATGTCATGTCAAAGTCAATTGCATCCTCTTGTTTACCCAGATAGGCGCTTGATGCCTTCACATATCGCATTAAGATGCCATCGTACAGCTCCAATCCACACATGGCCTTGGGCTCTAGAGCGATTAGCTCTTGCACGTCTTGTATGAAATTCTTTACATTGGACAAGCCAATGCTCACGGTTGTTTGATGAAAGAATTGACTCTTCACTTTGGGATCCCATGGACAAGCTGTGATGTGAGAATCCCGTGGGCTATCAAGGCAGCTCCCCGATGCTTGCAGCCGGTTGTGATATCCGATCACTGGATACCCCTTAAACGACACTCCGTCATTTGTTAGCCCGAAACCACCACCCATCAATGTGGAAGTTGTTATCTTCGAACTGATACACTTGCCATCTGCATTCTTTGTTGATTCTTGTATCTCCTCTGTTAGGCATTTGGCACCAATTAATTAATATATTAAAGCCCTCAACCTCAAAGTAGAAATATAGCTAGAGAGAAGTAGAAATATAGTATAAGCTATATAAGCTAGCTTCATATAAATACTGCATGTACGTGTTAATTTTAATTTGTGTAGACAACCCATGTCAATTTCAACAATTTCAACCTGCAAATGCAAACAAATTTAATTAATTAATTTAAACAAATTAATACCTGAAGATCTTACGAGTGCCAAAGAAAGAGAGAGTGTGGAGCGAAAGCCGATGAAATCGTTCAGTCCGTTACCAGAGAGATTGGTGGAGACCCTGTCATCGATTCGGTAGATCACCTTACCTTGACTGGGATACCATGTCATGTCTGCAAACTCGTGTTGATTGCCAAACCTAACAGCTTCATCTGCCAAGTCCGAGTCGTTCTTCACCAAATTCGTGATGGACCGTTTGAATATAGGTTGTAATTGGAAAGTTATCTACACCCACATCCACATGCACATGTAGTTTTAAACTATAGAAGAAAAGGATAGTCGGACAGTGTAAACAAGAACAAGACAGACTAGAGAGAGAGAGAGCAAAATGTTATTTAGCACGTAGTACGTAGGAGAAATCTATCGTCTTAACAGTGACAGGAGAAAAAACAAAATAAAAGAAAGATCAGTATTAATGATCGATGCTTCTATTGCGAACTTTCGCTCCTTCACGAAAGGAAGCCCGGATCTGATGCTAACAAGGTGTCCTAACAAGCCATTGCAGCCATACACCGGAAGAGGCTAGCTATGTCTTGTTGGGTCGTCCCAACCCGAACTCCACGAAACTAAGATGGTGGAGCTATATATGTCCGTGCCGGTGGACAAAAAGGAAAAAAACACGTCGTCAAAAAGTAAAATATGAAATCTGGTGTTATGATTCTTACATTCGTTTAATGCACGTCTAGTCTAGGTGCATGACCTAAGCCAACTCACTTGTGCGAGCTCCATATACAGTGTGCTTGGCCTTGAGAGTTGTTTCAGACGCCCCAAACTTTGGGCGCCATAGAACAAATCAGGAACAAAAGAGTGCACAGAAAGAAACAATTAACAGAAAAGGAAAGAGTGTTGTAATAAGTGCAATGAGTGAAAGAGAGAGAGAGAGGGAGAAGGTTGAGGGTGGGGGACCACCCCTTGCTGGTTCGAGTCCAGTAATGGTGGATTCTTCCTCCGCTTAAAAAATGAAAGAAAGTGAGGAAATAACTAAAAACAAGGAAAAAGCAAATAAAAATGTATTAGGTGAAGTGGCAAGAGTGTGGGAATCGTGTGTCTCAAGAGACCTTGAAGAAGAGGGTTAGGTTTTGTTTTACTTTTAGTTTTATTCTTAAATTTGAAAAAACTAAGAAATAAAATAATAAAGCCAAGCACGCCGGTTAGTCAGATTGGACAAGTCAGCTCGCTTTCCTCTGCATCACTGATGTGTCATTATTTGAATGGAAGTGCACCCGGTCGTGCATTAAGACGTGTTCAGGAGATCCCTGCTCCAACTTTTTTTTTTCAAGTAAAGAGATTTCATCCCGAGTCCAACTCTTTTAATCCTTCAACTTTTGCCAGAATCCAGATTACTTTTTCCAATAGGTGTTTGCAGGTGATTTTCTACGAATTACGATCCAGTGTTCTAAAAACTGACCCGTTTTTTCGTCCGGGTTGTGGGTCAACGGTCCAACAAGTTGCACGTGTGTATCATGTTTACATATATATTAGATATCTCATATTATACATCTTATATAGTTTTTTGGTAGTAAAATAGAATTACATAATTATATATTTATATATAAATATATTAGATTCAGAATATATAAATTATATTCTGAGTATGCTTTATTTAGGTATAATTTATGTTTTTTAGTGTTAATCTTTTTTATAAATAAAGAATTTAAAATTAAGATTTGAGGCCAAATAAAGACATTTTGGGAAAAAAAAACATAGATTTAATTTGCAACTCAAAACTCCGTTGACTAGAATGGATCAATGACTCAACTGCCCAGGTTGATGACCCATGTAATTAATCATGACTGGGTTAACCCGGATTGATATCTTGACTGGGTCACAGGCGGGTTGGTCAACGGAGGGCAGAAGACATTGCTATGACCCATGTAATTAATCATCTAGTGTAAAAAAATGTAGATTTATAAATTTTAAGGGGTTTTCTATAAAATAAATGTTATTTCATTTTTTTTTTGGAATTTCCATTTCACAGACAAGGTGACCAATCAGATGGCATTCATCAAAGTCACAGGGGCGCTTTGATTGGTCAAATACCTTCCAATACCATGTTTTCCAGTGTCATAGTTTTTTCTTATTAAATAACTAGATAAAAACATATTCTATTTAAAAATACGTTTTTATTTTAATTTTGAAAAGAAAAATATACATATAATCTGAATTTTTATATTTTTGTTTTAAAAATCAATTTATTTCCAAACTAATTGGTTTTATTTTGTTTCTTGAAGAAAACAGCAGAAAGAATTTAACAATCATCATCATCTAGCATATTAATTGCATTGAATTTCGAAGTATGACCAGCAGCAAGGAATTGAAAGCTATCTGCTGACACTGATCACTCCAGTCTCTAATGAGAACTGGAGGATTCATGATTGCTTTCTTCACCGGTAAGGATGGAAATTGCTCCCAGTTACACGTTTTAAGGGTAGGACCCGCTCAGTTTGGTGCGCTGAAACCGCGTGGGGTACCGTATATCTTATGCTATTTTTTTTCTTGAATTTCATTTTTTTTGTGAAATTGTTGTTTTAGTGTACGAACTAAATTAGCATAATAAGTTACTATTTACCTGTGAAATAACTCCAAGGACTCCAAGCGAGACCTTGGCGGCATCCATGTCAGGGTGGCTGTTATTGAGAACTCGGACCTTTGCGTAGCCATCCTCAGGTCCGGCAGGAGTGACGATCCGAAGTCCGATTACGTGGTCATGAACAGAACTTCCTTTCCCCCATAAAGAGCTACCATGCGCACCGGTGCCAAGAAGGCCACCAACCGTCAAACCCCACCAGTAAGGCGCATAAGGCAGAGCCAACCCGGCCTTGGCTGCTTGGTTAATCAACTCCCGAAGGGTCACACCACTTTCCACCTTCATCGTCATCTTCGCCGCATCCACCTCCAACGTATGGTTGAGATATTTGGTGGTTATGAGCAAACCCTCCTCACCGTCGGGACAAACCAGTTTGGGTATGCTGTGAGAGTAACGAGTTGCTACCTTCATCTTTCTCTTGCTCATCGTGGCCTTCGCCACTACGGCCACCAGCTCTTTCTCCGAGGTTGGGTACACCGTCTCCGCCGCTTGACATACGCTTCGGTCGGGGAAAGCACCATAGGAATTGGTGATAGTGCAATTACTGGTCTGAGCTGAACACTTGATGGGATCGTCCGGGGGGCTGCACCACACCATACACAGTATTAAAAAAACACATTGTGATCGGAATACATGCCTGAGAAGAGCCGTTTCCGTTCCCAATCGAGGCATTGTTGAAAGTTTTGAGACAGACAGAGAGAGAGAGAGATTGTAATGTTAACGGGTAATGCAAACTATATATATAAATATGTATACTGTGATCCAAAACTAAAAATGTGTATAATATAATTACAAGTGTAAGAATGTGAAATGGAGTGGGTGGGTGGCGTATAATGGTAATGAAGTGATAGGGGATTTAAGCAAGCAATTAAAAGAGAATAATCAATCATTAATTAGCATTGAGCAGGAGAAAGAAAAAAGTAAGCAATAAAGCAATCCAGATGAAGGGAGCTTTATACTCAAGTCCGGTGGGAGTATTAATTTCTGATTGGTTCAAATTAAATGCCATCTTGGATTGTAATCTAAGTTCGGGTTTCGACGGGGTTTGTTATTTCATTTAAATTGGGAGTGGTTGCGAAATTAATTAGTATTTTTTTGATAGAAAAAGGAATAAATAATTAGTATGTTTTATTAACAGGGGGGAGGGATGTAAACCCAAGCAAACAAGGATAGGTCATGGGAAGCGGGGTGCTGGATTTTGGAGATTGGGACCTGCGGGACCCAACACCCAACAAACCTGACAAACCGTGATATACGTAGGTGTTGCAACTTGCATGCAATGGATGGAATTCTTGAAAAAAAAAATAAGGCTCAGTAAATTTGAAAGTTGAAACTATCTAAGAAAACTCAGATTTAGAGATTAAGCTGTTTTTTTGGAATCTAAAAATGCTTCCAAATCAGCATCACGTCTGAAATCTAAACACGCTTGATGTTTGGTTGTGTTTTTCTAAAAAAAACGTTTTTACATATCATAACATAGGTATGCCAAAATCGCCTCTGCCTCTTTGGTGTTTTTTCATTTCTTTTACTGTACTGTTGGTAGTAAGTGTATATTGACATGGAATTAAAAAGCTCATATGTGCTGCAAAAGTAATGATACCAAGTGATGGCAAAAGTAATGATACCAAGTGATGGCGCAATTTTGTGGGAATTTTTGGATATTCGATTCGTCCTGGCCCTAATAGAACCTGTTTATCAAAATCCTATAGGGTTTGGGACGGGTTTGGGTTTTAACTTTAGGGTATCTAATACTCGATACCTAGAGTGCATAAATATGAACCTATTATATTATATATTATGCATACATTTATAAATTTTAAGTACTAAGATAATTATTCTATTATTAATATTTTATTTGTATAAATTTATTGGGATTAAAATGATCATTTGATGTAAATTTGAATTTGATAGATTGTTTATTTCATTTAGTTATAAAATGCTAATTTTAAATATTATTCCTTTTAATTTTTATTTGGAATTGTTAATCATATATATGGATTGATTGTTTTGATGAACACAAAAGTTAATAAAATCTATTTTATTTCATTAAATAACACAAAAGCTGAGATGACTTAGTGGCTTAAAGTAGTGCTAAGAGATTTGACACTACCATTAATTGATACGGGTTTAAAGTTGCACTATAAGCATTAAGAGACTTTTTTTTTAATAGAAAACATTTGGTCAAGGGGTTTAACGGGTAGGATGGATTGGGATGGGTTTAACCGGTTTGGAACGAGATGGGTTTGGATTCAGGGATACAGAGGCGGATTTGGGAATGAGTAGGGCAAATAATTTGTGAGAAAATGGTATGCAATGCAACACCATTTTCTCAAAAAATTATTCTTGGCATTTACATATTTGTATTTGTATTCCATTAGTTTGAAAAGAATACAAATACAAATATACGATTCAAAGCAAGGTTTATAAATATAACAAGGCTGAGGCTACATCTGGAATTCCTTATTTTGAGGATTTATCTCTTTTACTGTTAAAATGTCATTCTGAACAACAAGTTTTTAATTGAAAAAAAAAATAAGTCATTAAAATAAGGAATGCCAAATGCAACCTCAGTTTGCAAAGGATGCAAATATAAATGTTCAAAACCTTCAAAACTTATATATATATATATATATATATATATATATATATTGTATTTGTATTATTTCAAATTGAGCCTAATATCCAATTTTAATTTGAAGTTCAAATGTATTTGGTATGGTGGTCAGTTGAAGTCTAATCTTTGAAATTGGGTAAGTGGTAAGGTTTTTCAAGTAATTCCATGTACAGCATATTTATATATATAGGACAGTAGAAGTGAAAAAGGCCTCTTTGAAAGCATGATATTTCAAAATGTTGTTTTTATTAAAAATCAATTTCACATAACCTAAGATAAAAGGTGTATGCAAACGGTTCCACGTCATTCCCACCAAATGAGATTAAGTCAAAATGTCTACATAGCACTGATGTGGTTCTTCGATATCAAATGCATATTCAGCAACATGTTTAAAACAATAAAATATCTATATTTTTAGGTGTCAAGGCAATTGATATGCAAAGACTCTTCTTTTGTCCCTCGCAGCAAATGGATAAGATTTTGATTTGATTATCTTTGGATATAATTAATTCATTTATTTAACTTTGCTGCGATGTGGTTTTATCACTCCCTTGCGACCACCCAATAAAATATGGAAAGAGAGGTCTTTGAAAGAGAAAAGTTGGTTCATACTAACGTTTAAAATTTTGATACGACAAGTTTCATATAGGGCTTATTGTATTATATCTTTAAAGTTTTTTTATTGTTTTTGAAAATAAATTATAAATAATAAATAATTATTAATTATATTTTCATTTAGAAGTTGTGCTAATACATGTTTTATGGTTGGATAGGAGATTTGAGTTTTTCCTATTTTATAAATTATAGTTAAGCATAGGATTTTTAATAAATTATAATTAATTACAATATATTTTTCATAAAACCATTAGAGTATTTTAATTTAATGTATATACATCTCATTGAGGTCTTATATTTAGTGTTATTAATCTATTTTTATGATTTATTAAAGTATTTATATTATTTCAAAGCATATCTATGCACATCTTAATTTTTCTCCAATACACATGCATATCCAAGACGATACGTTTTTTAAAATTTCCTTTCCAATACGCTTAGTGCTTTCGATAAATTGAACCTTGGTTCATAAATTCATTTGCATTTGGATTATCTTTTCTTTCGAGTAAAAATTAGGGTAGACTATGTAGTAGGTCTACAATACTGCCTTGTGCAGGAGTGATCGAGTAAACGACACAACATTATAAATTATTAAGGTTACACCGAAACTATCTTGACAATTTGACTTTTTCGTGTTGATTGAGTAAAACGAYATTTTCAAAAAAAAACGAAAAAAAAAAAGATTTGAGTAAAACGACCAAACAATTGGAAAGCACGAAGAAGGATAGGAATCTCCAGTTTGAACAAATTGTAATTTTCATTTTTCACTAAAAAAAATAAAGGCACGAGGCTCATAGGGACACCACAATTAGTAATTTAGTATATATTATTTAAACACTCAGAGAGAAATTACTTATTATTAGCTAGGTTAGAAAGGCGTGCACGAGGCATTGTCTTCAAAAATCATGTCATTGCCTTCAAAAAAACCATGTCATTGAAAAATATATTAATTAAAAAAAAAAAAGAAGCATGGGTCAAATTAAAGGACTAAAAGATTTTTTATTTAATTTATGAAAGACTTCTCTGAGATGAATGTGGAGAGAGAGAGAGACGGGTACTACAAATAAATAAAGAAGTTCCGAAAAAGTCATTTGGGCATGAGCAACAATTATTTCTGGCTCTTCTGAACCTTATAATGAGAAGGCAAAAGGATGAACAGCTAAGAAGCCTAAGATTATCATTGTTCTGCTCTACCAAAAATTATCATTGGAGAATCTGACAAACAAAGAAATGGGGGTACTCATCATTCTTTCAACAACACATCTAGCTAGGACATATTCCCTTGAAGGAACGTCACTTTGTATTTTTGGGATTAGTAATTGTTTCCCAGTGAAAGCAGGAATTTCAGCACCTGCCACTTGTTCACAATCGCCATTAATATTCGTTTGAATTAAGAAATTCAACTATGGAGACAGCTAATATCATTTGTAGAAAAAGCTTGAGTCAGGCCAGTTCGGATTTAAAACTCTAGTCGACTATCCTATACTTGATCATCTCTCAGTCCAGTCATAGTTGTTGCCTTCTTGAATAAGGCTACACTTTCTATGGCCTATTCAAAACCCACACTCTTCAGAGTTTTATTTCATCGGAACTCTTTTGGTTTGATCGTTCTACCGGAAACCAGTGCAGTGATTGGTTTTTAAAACTGAACCGGATAATAAATCGGTCAAATGGATGGCCTGGCCAAAACTATTGTACGATTTAAATAGTTTGATTTCCTTTTGGTATGGTGTGTGCTGATATTTTGAACATTGACTAATTAATAATAAGTTTTTATATGTTCTAATCTTACTTGAAATTTAGTTTCGCAATTTTAAAATTGTGATAAGGAAGTTATCTAGAATGTCTTATAGAAGGCATGTGGAAGGTAATGACCAATGAGAGCATTTTCCCAAATTTATAAACGCTAAGACAAGAAGTTGATTGAATGATGGGAAATAAAATGATGTGAAGTGTAAATTTTGCATCAAGAAGGGATGGAGTTCATAATTACAAACAAATGGCTGCAAATCTTAACTGGTTAGGTTCTTTTTATTAATCAGTTTAATTAGCTTCATATTTTAGGGGGCTTAGGGGTTCAGTTGAATAGTTTATCTTGGAAATCATTTCTTTAACCCTCCGGGCTCGGGGAGATGTTCAACTTCATGCTATGTTTGGTTCCACAAATAGAAAATAAGGGAGAAACGAGTATTGAGGGAAAGTTATTAATGACATTTGTTTAATTGTTTAGAAACTTTCCTCCAACTTTCTATTTCTCTTACTATTTTCTGTCAAATCCAATACAGCCTTACTGTTTAGAGTCCAGATTAATAGCCACATTCACACACAGTCTTATACTAGTAATATCGAAAGATGTTCTAAATGTGTGACTGGGTAAACGTGCCCAGCAAGGTATTGTGGTCAACAGATTCAAATTCTACTGTTTAAGATTAAGGTCAAAACTGTAAATCATAGAATCCCACTAAAACTAATTACAAATTGGCCGGGCCTGAAAATGGCTCGGAACGGTTTTGGTTGAAATGTGATAGTGGGCTGGACCTTAGATAAACATGTTGTTGCTTTGGGTTAGTACAAAACCAGGCCCATGTTCTATCTTAAACATGTTACTTTGTGGACTGGATTTCCTGCCCACGAGAACTCTACCAACGTCTACCTATAACACACTATTCCTGTGAATTAGTTCACATTGGTCAATTGTTATATGCTCTTGCACAAATCATTGGGCAGCAGCCGCCAGCCGATGATCCAATAGTAGAGATGGTCGGCGTTCATTGAAGATAGAGGCATGGGATCAAACCAGTGGAACCACAGCCCACAGGCCGTCTGTGGTTGTGTCAAGTAGGAATGCAATCGAGTCGAGCTGAGCCGAGTTTTGACATGTTTTGTTTGAGCTCGATTCGATTAAATATTTTTAATGAGTTATATATATATATATATATATATATATATATATATATGATATTTTTTTTATAAAAATATATTTTTATAATATATATTATAAAATATTTTTTTGTATTGTATAATATATACGTATGTATGTGTTAATCGAGCCAAACTTTTTATTGGTCGGGTTCGAGCTCAAATAACTAATAAAACTTATCCTAAGTTTCAGACTCGATTCAAGCTCGATTAGAATCAAATTCGAATCGAGCCTAATTGAATGCAAACTCGAACTATTCGATTAGATAGCAGCCTTATGTCAAAGGATCTCACATGCACCATGCATTGATCTCCACCTAACAATGAAATTAAATTGGGCTTTAATCAAACCGTTTAGGCTTAAATTCAATGCTCATTGAATTCAAATCTCATGGCAAGTTCGATTAGTTTTTTGAATAAAAATATTTGATTCTAAAATTCACGAGCTTGTGTGTGTGAATGTTTTTGTATTAGAATAACTGATATATTTTTTTTGTTAATAATTGTTGTTTATTTCGAATGTAGAAAAAAACAAGGTTGATATGTCAAATTTAGATTTGAATTCAAGCTCATAAGTTCAAACTTGCAATCTTATTTACTATGGGGTAAGTGACAAAAACCCCCCCTGAACTTTCACTTTGCAACAAATACCCCGTAGCCATTAAGTCATATTACGGAATGTGTTAAATTATCAAAATACACTTTCGTTATTTTTTCCTCGCACTTTTCTCTTAAATACTGATTGACCAAAAAATAAGACCATTTTTTTTTTCAAATGGAAAACCAAATGAAACCTTAAATTTATATCTTTAAAACGGAAGCCTCCACTATTTCATTTGAATGTTGAATCCAGTCAGAAATTTGCAAGGACCTATTAGAGCAATTGAGAGGATTTCAATGTTATATTTAGAAAAATAATCGAATCATAAATCGTTCAAATATATAAAAAAAATGGTAGTTTGGAGATTTAAAAAGTTTCAAACAACTGAATAAGAATATTTTTCAAAACTAACTGATGGAACTCTAATGGAGAAGAGTATTTATGCAAAGTGAAAGTTCAAGAGGGTCTTTGTCATAAATAAAAACTAGGGAGTTTGTCACTAACCTAGGGGTAGTTATTGTCCTAAGCTAACACCCACAGCCTGGACCTAGACCTGAAATAGTGAAATATAGGCCTACGCTCAACCTACAAAGTTAAAATTTCAAATATCTAAAATTTAGTTATAATTAACACACACACACACACATATATATATATATACTAGTAAACATGTAGGTGCATTTGCACGTGATAGTATCTCTAAGACAAAACCATTTACAATTCATAGACAGTTTTTGAACAGTTATAAATGGATAGTTTTTGGAGTGAGAGTAAAGGACATATATGCCCTTTTTTATGCCCATTGCTCCACGTCACCTTGCTCCATATGCAAGAGGGTCCACGTCACCTTGCTCCATTACCTTAACCCTACATTCTTCTAGCCTTGACTCTCTCTCTCTCTCCTCTCCCTCTTCCACCACTCCTAATTTGCCATGTCAGCACCATCTCTCTTCATTCTTCTCCCTTCCCATTGGGTTCTCTCTTCCTCACAACTCACATCTCTTTTTTTTTAACCCCAAAATTTACTCCCAATAGAGGGGAGGTTACCTAAATTTTTATTAAATAATCAAACAAATAACCTAAGAAGGGGAACATAAAAACCTTACCCTTCACAAAAGCTATACAAGAGGCCACCGGCTTATAACAAGAATTCGATGCACCTTAAGTTACCGAACTCTAAGAAACAACTACTAAATGCTAAAAGGCAATACAATCACACTATCAAAGAAACAACTACCTGCTTGTGTATGCCGAGATCCTTCCTTGGACAGAGCGTTAACAACCTGACTTGCCTCCCTTGGACAGAGCTTCCAAGGTATTGAGACTGAACCAACACGATGATGTCACACAAGATCTTTGAGTCGGTTTTCACTATAATTTTCTCCAGGCCCAACGCCTTTTCCAAACAAAGCCCATCCAACAAGGCCATCCCTTCAGCAAAGAGATTGGTGTTGGTCCCATAATGCTTATGAAAAGCACTAATAAAACCGTTCCTGGCATCTCTTAACACACCTCCTCCCCCATACCTGCCCGGATTTTCCAAAGTCAAATCATCCAATTTGTTTAATAAATAACAACCTAACTTTTTTTCTTAATTAGCTCAATAATTATTTTATTATTTTCTTTGCTTCTATTTCTAATTCCTTTATTTTCTCTATTTTCTCATTAAAATAGGATCATAATTTATTAAGATTTGGTTTTCTAAATCAAACAATATTTATATCTGTACACGTGATTTCAAGCAAAAAGGGGGAAATAAGGGGAATTCGATATTTCCTATATATTCATGCACCTTCCATTATTGTCAAACAATCCATTAGTTATGAAATTTATTAAAAAATTCTGGAAAATATTCTACCAAAAATTATTTCAGAAACAATCCATTATTTAACAAATATTAAATAATTTAATAATCTACCAAAAATTAATAAACAACCCATTATTTAATAGATAAATGTTCAAAATTTAAACATTTAGCACAATTTACATTAATTGTTGTAATTTAATAAATTTTCATTAAAATTTTACAATAATAATTTAATAATCCATTATTGTTATTCAACTAAATAATTATTAAAAATTTAGGAAAATTAAATTAGGAAATTAATCTATCAAAAATTGATTCATAATTATTTAAATAATAATCCATTATTATTATTTCATTAAATAATTTAGAAAAATTATTAAGTCCATCCAAACTGATCTAAACCACTTGGTTGACTTCGATCATACCTGGTTTTACATTAATTAATAATAAATGGTTTACTTTTAATTAAAAATAATGTAGTTTACTATAATTACATTAATTTACTATAATTACTTTTAATTTGATTAATAGTAAATAATTTAGGCTTAAAAAGTAAATAATTTACATTAGTTTATTGTATTGTAAATAATTAATTTACTATACATTACTACTAATTAATAGAAAGTTCAATAATTTTTTTAGAAATTATCATAAAATATTTTAATTTAATGTTATTTAATAGTTATAGAAAATTATTAGAATTGTAGGGAAGGCAAATTGGGGCCCTACTTCTATCCATGTCTTTTTGTTTAGCCTGAATCTCTTCTAAACCCTTATTCCTTTAGGATCTGTTTGTGAGAAAATCCACTTTCTAGTGTTTGTTTGYTGAGAAAATTTTTCTCAACTAAAAAAATGCATGTAATTTACTTTTATGAAAACTTGCACCCCCCAAATGTATGACACATATGATTGAACTTGCCACGTGGCATGATAGTGTTATTAAACTTGCTCATTCAAAATTTTACTTAAAAAGAGTAAGAAATGCTTAATTATTTGGACGTACTCATTCATTATAGAATTTGTTCATAGGTCTACTCAATGTACTCATCCATAAAAAACTTGTGCATGCATTCATAAAAGAAACTATTAGGAACTAAAATTGCTCTATTATTTGGACCTGTTGGTACATCAAAGAAGTTGCATTCAATAACATATTTCATTCAAAAAGTCATACTTACATCAATAAATCATTTGAATTTGTCTTTAACCTGTAATTAGTTCATCAATGCCAATAGTTCAACCTATTCATTCCATGTAGTCATAATCATCCATATACCAATAAATCCATTTGTGTAAAATATAACCATTCATTCCACCTAATACAAGTAGATTGACCATTGCAAAAAAAGGGGACAACAATAAAATTGCCAATGCATCCCCAAAAAATATACAAAATGGATGCAAAGGCTCAACCATCAAGACAAGTTTTTGTCATATATAATTAGTACCTAGTTTGTTAATAAATATGAGTTATAATAGTTTAAGTCTTTTATCCATCCCTTCAATATGGAGGCCCTAACTTCATTTGAAGCCATGCCTTCCTCAAATTTGGCTCCACTCCATAAAATATCATAACTCGACTTTCAGACTTAGCTAAGAAGTCATATGCTTTCATAAAAAATGCCATTGAACATCCTTCTAAGATCATAACATCGACATACACCTATTCCTTGCAAAATAAACCAAACCCTCTCTCAACTGCAGATGCAAGTTTCCTGAGATGTGTAGCAATGTCTTGCACTTGTTCAACAACAATTGCAGCATATGACTTCCGTTTTCCTAAAACTCTTCCTTCTRCAAAACTACTTCCCTCCACCGGCTTTGCTTGAAGGTTAGGATCTCCAGAATTCTCAGCCTCATCAATGTCATCAAACACATGCTCAACATTCGGTGTTGCACTAGTGGCAGTTGCAGAAATTGCATTTTGCTTATTTAGCTCCTTGGCTGTAAAGGCACCATTTCCAATCACTTGATCATTTCCACATACCAATGCCAATTGGTCATAGTTTGGAATGCTTTTTCATCTAAACTGCTTTGCCTCTGGATGTGCTTGCTCATTTACCATGGGAGTTCCATAACAAGTCACCTTTCGTACTAATAAGTCATCTTTCATATAATTTATAAACCAAGTGTTTAAAGTATAAGTGTTGTTAATCTATTTTACCTCAATATATGTAGCCCAAACACCAGGTGTTGCATCTATTGTCTTGGTTGAATCATTCTACGCAAAGCCACTTTGATTCAAAAGGTTTTTTAATATTACAAAATTCCGCTTGATTGTTTTCAGCCTATTTTATATGTGTCCTTGTGTACATTAAACTGAAAACTTAGTGCTAATAGCACGTGCCGCTGCAGTGTAAGCCGGTGATTTGAAACTTTTGTCAACCTTGTTTCCAAGGTTGACCTGCTCAACAAGTGTGTCAATGAGTAAATTATCCATGTCCTAGGTCCAATTTATATTTGTTTTTCCAGTCTTGTTTTCAGGCTGAGAGCTAGAAGAGTCCATTTCTGTTTCATGACAATCAAATGAATAATGCAAATCAATAATATATATCCATAACACCAATTAATACAAGGTATTTTTGTATAAATAGCAATAGGCAATTAATAAAATCAAACATCATAATTAGTTAAAGAAGTTAGTGCACACAGAAAAAAAGTTATACAACAAAAGTTATATTATAAAGAAAGAGTTAAACAACAGGAATATATTAATGCCGAGCCCTAGATCAATACAAGACATAATCAACCCACATTTGGGTAGCTATTTATTCTCTGACGAATTCCTTCCCTTGATTGTTCATTTCTACTAGCTCGTTGAGATAGCTGGGAGATTTGTGTATTGTCTGCTCTATCATCATTTAAATCATCAATTCCAACATCATCCTCAGTATCAACTGCTTCTCGATCATACTGACGCATGATGAAATCATACAGATCCACACCCATGGCATGGTTGTATAAGATGCAGCATGCAGACACAATCTTCACCTGTGACTTAAAAGGGTAATGCTGCTGAGATACCAAGATTGGAAAGCATTTCTTCAATACCCCAAAGATCCGTTCAACGGCATTTCTAAGTGATGAGTGTTGAAGGTTGAATAGTTCTTTTGGGTTCTCAGGTTGATGTGCACCCCATTCCTTTAGATGGTATCATGTGTTTTGATATGGTGTAATGAACCCCGTCTTTAATGAAAATCCTGCGTCTATAAGATAATATTTACCTATTTAAAATATAAAAAGTTAGAAAACACGTACATACTTAACTATTAAATAAAAATGTCTCTTGTGAGAGTTGATTACTACCTTGAGGGACCTCTAATTTATGCTCTCCCCTCAGAGCATTGTTAAGCATGTGAGAATCCAATGCGGCACCCTCCCAACCAGGTAATACATATGTGAACAACAAATTGAAAGTGCATGCAGCATGGATGTTTTGTGTGGGATAAGATTTACGACCTTGAAACCTAGCAACATCAGTAGAAGTGACTTTCACAGGGAGGTGTGAGCCATCGATTGCCCCAACACAATCCTGCCAGTAGATTTAAGTTTTTTATTATTCATTTTTTTGGGTGTATACATCATAAAGAAGACTTTATCACTTAATTACCTTGAAATATGGCCAAAAATCATGTCGGTTTCTAATTTCTGGAGGTGTTTCAGTACCACTTGGTTGAATCAAGTACCTATCCTCCAAGCTCAACAAAGCATTCAATACATTGTTGAAATGACRGCTCACAGTCTCACCAGACCGACTAAAATAAAAGCCCATTGTTCTATTCCTAATGTTGTGTGCCAATATGTGTAGGAAGCGTGCCACTTATTCTTCTACCGTGCACCTCATTGTATCATGTGTTCTTCCTATCTCACGAATAATCTTGCATAGCCTTGCAAAGGCTGTTTTTCCCATTCTCAATTGGTTATAACAATCTATTTCTTTTTGTCCATATAATCTATCCAATAAATCCCTTCGCTCAAAATCCCGGTTCACGGATGGTTCCCTATCAATATAATCCACATATTCTTGCAACAATGAAAATGTAACTGCAACCATAGCAGTTGCAGCCCCAACAATTTTATAAAGCAAATTTTGATCCATCTATTCATAGAAAATAAATAAACAAACAAATAAATAAATAGATAAATTGGGGAATTCATTCTAGAATGCCTATATAATTTACATGCTGGAAAAGTAAATACTCTCTTTAATGACTCAAATACCAGTTAGGAAAACTAAWGACTCAAAAAAAGCTTCAAAATTTTACAACAATAATCACACTACCCATCAATATATATTTAGAAAATCTCATATTTGACATGTCAGCTCCTATATCACTTTCAGGAAAAAAAGTTATATCTAAAAATAAACAATTATCAATATTTTTGGCATATGAAAGTATGAATATGAAGAATACACCCTCAAACAAAGATTATTTCTAGTGTTCTAAAAGAAAGGAAGCAATAAAACACACAAAAGTATAAGAAATACAAAATAATTTGTAGAAAACATTTGGACACATCTCTAATATCATATATTCACCATATAAAACAAAAACAAGTGTAACAAATAAGTAATTTTTATAGACAAACAAGTGACTGATTGTAGGAAGCTACCTTGGAGCTAGATTGTATGTGATATATCAGATTATATAYACTAACCTAGGAACATTGATACAAATTTTATTGTATTTGCATCTCTCAAAGTTYTGATCTATGGTCATACAACATGCAATAACCTGAAACAAAACAGAGAAGCATGCAATAGCTATGCTGAAGTACTGAAAAAGCTTTTACAGGTTTATACTTAATGATGCTGAAATCAATGAACAAGGCTTGTGAATCTGTTTTAGCTAGAATTGTTTATTTGAACTTTTATACATTTAATGTCCCAAACCTAAACTAGTTTAATGACCTAAACCTCATACTCAAATAATTGCATAAAATACTCCTTGCAGTATGAATAACCAGGCAAAGATTATCATGGGCTTATAGACCTATAAAGATTAAACCTTCAAATCCCACAAGATTTACATCCTTGACCTCTGAATCATACTTTTTCCTACTAACCTCTAAAAAGTAAAAAAATTTCAGAATTCGTTGGTCAATTTATGTGCTATCGAGTGTGGCCTAAGGTTTTGGTAGTTGCTAATAAAACCTTAATAAACAAGAGGCTGACAAATTGGGTGACATGGTCAGATGACAATAGGCACCATGTGTACAGTGTACATGGTTTCTTTCTGTCCATATTGTCCTCTGAAACATACACATTTTCAAACATTCTTTTGTTTCTTTCTATCCATATTGTCCAGATCACTAAAGCTAGACCTGCTCTCCAAATTACCTGGCCTTCTTTTGAAAGCCCATTCAAATGCCAACTTTGAAGGACTACTAACACAAGTAGGAATCCTTTTTTCCTGTTCATTGATAATTGGATACTCACTCATCTCATTGCATAAAGTACAAAAGGGAAGGTTTGGTTTCAAGGCTACTCCCACCAAGGTTGGTTTCACCAAGGCCAACCAAGGCTACTTCCCTGAGTCGGTTCAAGTAGGGTAAACCCATAAACCCTAGAACTGGCTTAGTATTTATTTCTTCTTGATGCTGAACCATATGAGCTAGGTTTCTCCTAGGCAAGACATGATGTATAGGAGGTGGTGGCTTGATAGCAGTGATAGGTAATTCTTAGTAAAATTGGAAAGAATTCAAGGGTGGACTGTCCATTGGATTGGAATGTTATTTCTTTCTTCTCTTTCCATGAAGTTAATTTTCCCCAGGCAGAGAAAGCACCATACCTCCAAGAGGATAACATATCAGCTACAGAACAGGGTAAGACCCACTGGATATGAAAGAGCCCAAAGAAATGACACCACACCCGATAAGTAAGCAGGTAGTGAATCAACAAATGATTTACAGATTCAGAAGCTGACCCACATAAACCACTAGTACCTTTGAAGGTCAAGCCTTGCTTTAGTAAAACATCCACTGTTTGAACTTTACCCCTTGCTGCAAGCCATAAGAAAGAGACAATCTCTGAGGGAACCTGAGACTTCCAAAACCAGGATCAGGCCACTTTAAAACCATTACCAAGCCTGGCTGCACAACAAGATTTAATAGTGAATCATCGATTCTTTTCACAAGTCCAAACTCTAGTATCACTAGAGTTCAGATTGACTTGAACCTCCTGCAAACTCCCTAACAGTTTTTTTTTTTTTTTTTGATAATTAACTCCCTAACAGATTTTGGAGTGCATCCACCTCCCAATCATTTAAGTTTCCTTCGATACCTGGGGAACCAAACTAACTGACCATTAAC